>OMNV01019802.1:74800-169244 GCA_900303265.1 Brotula barbata
TTGGCTTTGGCTCCACTAAGCAGCAGCAACAGCAGCAACAGCAACAACAACAGCAGCAACAGCAGCAACAGCAGCAACAGCAGGATGATGACCTGGGCTTTGACCCCTTCGACATCACCCGAAAGGCGCTGGCTGACCTCATTGAGAAGGAGCTTTCTGTTCAGGATAGTTTCAGCTCCTCACTGTCACCTGGCTCCTTCTCCCACAGAGCCCATGGACCCCCACTAAATTCCTTGCCTACCAAAGGACTCAGCCCCCCAGCGGGTTACCCTCCCAACTCTGGCCTCCCTCATCGCTTCACTCAGTTTCAGAATCCTCACCGTGCAGCCTACAGCTCTTTCAGCTTTCCCAGTCATCCTTCATCTTCTTCATCCCTCTACTCCTCCACCACCTCCTCTTCATCTTCATCATCCTCAGCTTCCCACCAGTCTTGGATTAGTGTGACCTCGGCCTCCTCACATAGTAACTTTGGGCAATTGAACCACACAGTCAGTCCAACAGTCTCAAGCTCACACAGCAGCTATTTGGACCTGAGTTTGTTACCACGACACCACAGTGTCGGGCTGGGAGGAATTTCCATCACAGGTAAGACCGGATCACATTGGCAGCATTCATAACTTTCATTATGGTTGAATTAAGATGCACTCTTACACCACTCAACACTCACATCTCAGCGCTCATCAAAGCAGTCTGCAAGTGGCTGAGGGATTTCTCTACCACTAATGTAGACAGAAAATATCCCAACGGCTGTAGTTGTCATAGCGTATTAAAATTTAAATCACCGTGGAATGGAACAGGAATGTGTCCACCCAGCCATCAGGTCCATCAGATGTATGGCAGGAGGCTTAGGGAAAATCCAGGCAGCTGAAGGTACATGTAAACACCAGATGATGGTGTCTTTGTGGACACATTAATCCAGACCAATGTATGGTTTCCCATTACATATGCAGCATTTATTCCCAACAATATTACTTTTAAGGTGTATACAATCTTTTCTTAAACTCCAGCATATTCATAGATTTATTGGCCAAACCACCATAAATGGCCATTGGTCATTTTACTAACTCGCCATTTTTCTTATGCTACTGTTAATTTACATCCACCCATACACATGACATCATGCATTAAGTAACATTGCTGTATATTAACACACACTGTAAGCAGGCCAGCGTGCCTCTATGGAGCGTCTTGCAGTGCAAAGCAAAAACGCAACAGGAAGGAGTGATGGATTCAAGAAACAGTTCAGGCACTCAGCTGTTGTTATTGTTGTTGACCACTTGATGGCAGCACTTAATCATTATGGCTAAAACAAAACTGTCTGTATGACATGACATAAAGTAGCTTACAGACAATCTACGGTTCATGTGAATCCTAACCATGTGATCACCAACCATCAGTTCCAAACGGGTTACTGTTTATCAAATAGTTGCAGGGCTTCCAGTTTAGATTTCAGGTTTCAGATACACACTCCATGAATAACTGAGTTTTCAGGCAGAAAAGGGTTCAGCTGTTGGCGCTGTAGTACTTCAAATGTTCTCATCTTGCAAAGTACAGTATGAGTATTTACCGAGTGTGGAAGTATTTACCTGAGTAAAAATAAGGGAAAAATCCCACGTTTGGCAAAGCTTTACAGCTCCAGGCTACGCACTGACCTAAAATCCATTTTCTAGGTGCACTAATTTACAGAGAGCTCTACTGTATCATCCTCATCCTTCATCCCGCATTCCTGTCCAGACACAGAGCAGACAGAGCTTAGCCCCCGAAGGGAACGAGAAGTTTTGCCTTATTAGTGAGACTAAACAGTGAATACAAACAAGGTTCTGTGGGATTTGTTAGAACTGGAGCAAGAGGCAGTAGGGAGAAAATGATTAATATCACAGGACTAAATAAGTTCATAATTTGCTCTGCCAGGATGTTTTGTGTGTTTGATACTTGGCAGGACTTCAGGAATTCTGTAACTGTTACAGTTCAGTGAAATCTGTGTGAGCATTCCTCCAACGAAGAAATAAGTAATTCATCTCTTGTCAATAACTGCAACAAATGGCCTTTTAGAAAGTGTTATAAAGTCTTATAAAGTCCTTCTGCTATATGACTCCTGAGCCGTGAGGTGCAGCGGTTTCCATCTTATGGTTTTGTCCATTGACTATCCTAAATCTAAACAGACAAATCATAGTGTTTTGGGGTTACAATTGATGCACGATAGTAATTTATGAATTAACTAAGGATGTTGTAATATAACCTCATTTGATTATGATACCTAGTGGGATTTTTTGAATGGGTTTAACATATAAATGATAGTGATAAACAGAAAAAGGGGGATGATAAAGGGGACTTCCCACTGAATGGCCCTCTAGCACAAGGCACTTGGAAAAGATGTGTCGAGGATAGCTGCAGTCCTTACTCAGAGGAAGTGCCCTGAACTGCTGACCCCTGGTGGAGGGAGCTTCATAAAGCCTTTAATAGACCTAACAGAGGTGAGGGTCCGCTCTTCACCGGAACAAGGCTGCTAGAAATGACTAGAGCGCCATCAATGAAGGTTGTATATGCCCAATTTATATGCAAGTACAAAACACATAAAGGTAACATTTTGTGTTGACAAATTTGATGTGCCTTTCTTGGGTGTGAATTGAAGATACAAGTATGTGGTGGGTGATTCTTTCTTTCATTTTCAGTGGCATTTTTGGCTAGTAAATCAAATGTTGACGTACAGTAGGTTGATTTCATTCTAATATGAATTTAGCTTTAAACGTGCATAAACACATACTTATGGATTACATTTGGTATTTGCCATTATTATTCTGAAATTTTCTGGTGGAACTATAGCTGCTTGTGTGTCTGATACCCATCCTCTTTGGTCAAGTTCACCCAGTAAACCTGACCCTGGAAGCCATTCAGGCTCACACTGGTTATTAACACCACTGAGGTGTGTTAGGAATACCAGTTGTCAGCTGTTTTGTCTGCCTCAGCAGAGCCCAAAGCTAATTAAATTTAGCATGGTACAGGAGTCAGACCATCTTTATTCAGCCTCCTACTTGACCTCCAGCTCATTGTCAGGAAAAGATTAGAGAGTCAGCCATAAAAAAACAGCCAAATGGAAAAAGGTGTGCCTGCCATCAGTTGACTGATTAGTGTGTTTTTAAGGATAATTGAAAGCAGTAAATGGCTCCCAATCAAACCAAGCATCTTCTCTTAGGTATGAATCGTCTTCATCATCTTCATCCTGCAATTAAAATTACTGTGTAATGAAAATATCAACGCGAAAACGTTAAGCATTCGAATATCCAACTTCATGGCCAACTTTTCTGATAGCCTCATAAAAGACTTGAGATCAAGTCAGAGGTAAATGATTCCTCCCACTGGAGGAGTGGCGTTCTGTAACCTGGTTAAAATTGATTTTGAAGCCAAATCTCATGAATTAAACATGGCAGCACTTGTTTATCTGTGAATGCAAATAGCAACATAGGTGATGATGTTAATGGCAGCCATGCTTCCTGTCTGACAGGGTGATTAAAATGAAAAGCGGAGGCTGGGCGAAGGGCTGAGGGAGGATCACGGGGGACTAATCAGAGGGTACCAGTTTCCTAATCAGTCATGCTTTTGGACCGAATACCTGGCATTTAATTCTAAAGACTAATCAAATGAATGCAACCTGCACTAACAACTCGGTGACGTGTGTCATAATAAGTAATAAATCATAGCATTTCTGTCGTTTTTGTCATACCTCAGCCATCTTTGGAGAAGCTGGCTGTGGTAGTTAATGAGTAAGTTGACTCACAATCATCCTGTCAATTAGTATTTATTATTCATAGCACCATGGTAACCGGAAGGCTCCTCATGAGGCCTGGCGGTGTCTGCAGCGTCTCATTAGCAGGAGCTGTAAACGAACCCAACACAGCCACAGTGCTGCTGGGCTGAAACAAAAACATGGACTCTGAATAATTAGCCTCCTCGCACTCAGGACTTACTGCCTTTGCAACATTTTATAATCCCTGCCATGGAAAGCCAGCTTGGAAAACCTGATAGAACGTCAGGTTTTCAACAACTGCTCATTAATCATGTGATTGATGGTGGACGTTTCAGTTCTGCCCGTGTCCCCTGGTTTTCCACAGAGGTGGTAAGTGAGTTCAGTGAATTAATTTGAGTACCAGTAGTAGTTAAAATATTTCCTTCTTTTTATTTATACGTGTTTTGGATGTTTTAAGCTTTTTTAAAGGATTTTTTTTATACCTATGAGTGACTAATGGGTAAGAAAAAATTCTAATCTCAGGCCCACCACATCAAGAGCTCCCGGGTTGCTTTTGAGTCAGGAAGGTGGGCCATGGGTCAAAAAAGGTTGAAACCCCCTGACCTAGGTACTCTAAGTCAGAGTTCTGAATTGATTTTATTTTATTTCATTTTTTTTAATGGGAGGAGGGACTGGAGATGGATTCAAAGACCCAACAGAACCAGATTATGTCATTGCTATCATAGAGGAACCGTCACTGAGGAGAAGTGGGTGTAAGACTTCACTGCAACAATGTGATTCCAGGAAGTCTTCAAGTTTATTGCTGGTTTTGTTTGTCCATGTGAGGCAAAATGAAACTATTTCATTAGTAAAGTGGACAGTTGTGCTCCGCTGTTGATTCCACACGTGTGGCGGCATCATTAAAAAGCACAGCAGCATCCTTATTAGCAGAAGTTCATTCAAATGACTTGAGCTGCACATCATCCCTGTTGGTGAACAGTTTGCACAACTGAAGAGCTGCAGTGACACAAAACATCCCTGGCAGTCATTTGTAGTCCGTTTAGTGAATACGGCCAACATCAATATATGCGATTCGGTACAGATCCAGATACATTTCCATCTTTAAAAGTGCCAATTAAATCCTGAAAGTTTCATGCCGTGTTTCTAATGAGGTCATGTTTCCATGTTTGCATGCAGACAGCAGCAGCAGTGTGGAGGGTTTAAACATGAAAGAATGGCAGGATGGACTCAGAGCCCTCTTACCCAACATCAACATCAACTTTGGAGGACTACCAATCTCCTCCTCCTCTTCATCCTCCTCCTCCTCCTCATCAAGTGTCAACCACATAGGGGTGCCGTTGCGCCCCGGGGGCGTGTCTCACAGTTTCAGCTGCGATGGCCCAACCAGATGGATGGACCCAGCTATCATCACAGGTAGGATGAGCCATCACAAATGATTGGTCCACTTTCATTAGAGTCATAGTGCCGATGTTTTATCAGTTTGAAGAGAAAAGTGCTAACTTTTAAACTGGTAATTTTTATAATAATGTGATATGTACCTGAATATTGTGAGGATTCAAATAAGATGAGCTGAGGGCACGTGGACCCAGTTCCAAAAGGACATAATGTATATTATAAAAATACATTTTACATGATAGTGCTTTTGCATGGATGGAAATAAGAATCAGAGTGGACGAGTGACTTTTGTTCTCTGACAAACTGCCTGATACATTTATTGAAGTTGCTCCAGTCCATTTATCTTTTTACCATAATTTGGGCTGAGGTGGTAAAAGGAGCAGAAAAATGACACAACTGGCAAATAGATTTTTCACTTCTTTTCTTAAGTATTCTGATATAAATTAACTCATGACATTTTGTAAATTTAATCAGCTGTCTCCATATAGCATGTTAAAGGTATGGGAAAACCAGCTAAAGCTTGATGCGGAGCTCGCCTGTTGCTGTCATAGTTTCGTGTTTGATTTCCCCCTAAGTGTCTCTGGTTTTTCGCCTGTGGCTCTCCCGTCCAGTCTGACAGTTTTTCCCACTGTACCAAATGTAAAAATAACAGTTTGTGCCCATTACTGACCTGCGGCATTTAGAAAAGGCCAAGACGATTTTCCAAATGTTCAGGCGAGCTTGTCCTTAAAAACTCAGAGATGTCAATTCAGATGGTATTTAAAGTATCACAGGACCAGCAAAATACTGGAAAATAGGAATTTTCACAGAGGTTCTGGGAGAAAAACACAGATGTCAGTAAAATCATTAACTATCGTCTGTAAATGCCACAATTACATCATGTGTTCGCTCAGTTATTGCCGTAAACTCACTGCAAGGAAGAGTGAGTTAGAGTTCAGTTAGCCGGAATCGGGTAGTCTATACTTTAGTCAGATTGTTGAATTGACAATAGTTTTTGGATCTCGTCCCATTTTTACGTTTGTTGTTGCGGCCTGTGTCTCTGCAGGAATCCCGGCCTCCAGTGGCAACAGTCTGGACTCCGTTCAGGATGACAATCCTCCACACTGGCTCAAATCCCTTCAGTCACTCACAGAGATGGATGCCCCGTCCATCTCCACATCACACAGCTCCCCCTTCGTGAGCCAGCTGCCACACAGAGCCGGCTGGGCATCTTATCCAGCTCCCACCAGCCAGTTTGAATCTCCTCCCCCAGGCTTCCAGCCCGTCTTCAGACCCCCAGCCCAGACCCAGACAGATCTCCTACAGAGGACTGCAATCAACCGGCACTAAGGACTGTGAACCCTCAACGGACATGCAACAACACATATGACCCCAACAGACACTCGATCATCATCAGCAAAACATAGAATCATCAAAATGATTAGATAATACTATTTTATTTCTTCATCATCATCATCATGTTCTGAGCTTTAGGGTCCCCAGACCTAGTTTTTGGTTGATTTTCGGTGTTGGCCTTGTCCTGCTACCCCAGTCACTCCGCCTGCAGTTCGTACAGCACTTCCTGGATATTTTATTTTGAGCCATACTCCCTCTGCAACGGGAGGTAAGGACATACACTACTCACTGTCACACAGATAACTAAGGGAATCGTTTCCCTCTAAAACACGTGCCGTGACCTAACTATGACTCCACGCATTAATCAGTGCTCAGTGCGGGCGTCCTCCACGCCATTTTGATGTTCTCACAGTGTGGCCCTTAAAGGGATGGCGGTTATAGAAAATAAAGTGCAGATGAAAGCATAAATAAAGAGAAATTAACAGGGTTTGCAGTCTGTTGTGGTCACTTACAATCGCAACTGTAAAAGTCGTTCCCTACCACCGTCCAATTTCCTGATTCGTTTGGGGTTTTTTGGGGTTTTTTTCTTTCTTGCTGAGAAATGTTAAAAGAAAAAGTGTCATCAAGAATATTTGACAGTTTCAGGTGAGCTTTTTAAGTTTGCGGCTAAATGATTTTATTGAGATTGATGCAAGTTGGGTAAAATGGCGGTGGAACAATAACAGCATAAAGTTTTTAAAACGGTAACCTAAACTAAGTAAAAAGCATGAGATTTAAACTCTTAACAGATGATAAACAACTGGAAAAAAAGACTGAAGACAGTCCTACACCAAGACATAGGAACACTAAACCGTAAGAGGCATTTTTCGGTACAATGCAACGCACTGTTATAGAATACACACAGCAATGGGATCACAAATCGGGGCTGTCCGGCCCAAATTTGAAAGGACTTGCACTTTAATCAGCGGCTTGCAGGTTACCGTGACAATCTCCTTCTGCTTAACCCGAGAGCAGCAGCAAGCAGCACGTTTGGGAAAGCTTTCCTCCCCTCAATCTGCCTCTGCTTTAGATAAGCAGGAAGTTACTAATAATCACGATATCAGTTCTCCAATAAACTAACAGTTGGTTTACGGGGCAATGAAAGTCTTCAGAGCAGTGTGTGGTTCTGTTCCATGGTCAAGGTGCAATAAATCAAACCTTTAAATTAGATGCAGCTTGCAGTGATTTGTACTTCATTATAAATGCTGTGTAACATTTGGCACACGCACACACACTGTGTAACCACTGTAATCTCAGCTCGTCTATGAACTCAGCATGGGTTTGATTAGCGAGCCAATCATAATGAATGTTCATGAGATGATGCATATGTAAGACCCCACCGTGACCCTGACTGGGATTAGCGGTGGAGATAATGGATGGATATTTAAGACCCTGTTTGGATGGACGTGTAGAGAGGGAAGTGGACGCTTAAATCTACCATAGAAGAGCTTGTAGTTTTAAGAGGGGAGGTATCTAGGAATAATAAGACAATGTTGGGTTGAAATCCAGCAACATTAAAGCAAAAAAAGACAGTGTGGTGAAAAATTGCAGAACAATGTGGTTCTGAGCGTAGAAAAGCAGCTCGACTGACAAAAGCAGGTAAGAAATGGAAGTCAAACTGTAAAGAAGAAAGTGTCGAGACACAGCAGGGAGTCACACACACACACACACACACACACACGGGATGTTCCTTAAGTGAAAAGACTGATGTGAAAATTTACCATCAGGTCTTATTTTTAATGTGCCGGTGTGCTTTTATGAATCTCTCACGGGACCTACAAATGAGGAGAAAGGTCCATACGAGTGCCATTAAACCACCAACAGTTTCCAGGATGTCGTTAAACTTTATAGCGAGAACCATTTTCCCCCCCCAAATAAAAATATGTTGAAACTAGGACTGTGAAAGTTAAAACCCCTACCTGAAGAGAAAAAAAATCCACTCGGTCCAACTCAGAATCCCACATCAGTGGGCCGCAGCACAGCGATGCAGTCAGCTGCAGCAGCGGGCTGGGCTGAAACTCCATCCACCGACTCGTTTTTCAGCGGGCTGGTACGAAGGGAAGGGCTGGTAGAAGATTGTGAAGGTGGATGCCTTTGTGTTTTGTTTTCCATGTATCTGAGGGCATCCAACCTGCTTTTGTGTTGACAGATGAATGCTACTTGCATTCTCCCTCTGCTGTCGTGTGTGCAACCTCAGGCTGCATGCTGAGTTAGTAAGCCCCGCAAATTCAGATGGAAATGGAAAAGTACTTAACCTTTAAAATTCTGGCGAATGGACAGAAACGCCATGAAAGCACTTAAGTTAAGGTAAAAATGCTGAGTTTTGGTGTTGACATTAATGAAAGGCTGTCTGGTTTTGTTGCCACTCTATTTTCTGTGCATTGCACCGGATGTGGGGTTTATGTGCATGACCTGTGTGTGTGCTGTACTGAAAGTGTGTAACGAGAACCTTCCAGATGGAGAACATCTCAGTAGAGCTGAACAGACCGAAGCCAGCTCTTGCTTTGTGGTTGACAAAAGAGGCCATAAAAACAAGATTTTATGCCCAGGTTCTGTGTGCTTCGTTTGAACATTATGACATCATACATGTACAGTATATATTGTCTCATGTCTGACTACGGGGACATTGTTTGACAAGATCAGTGACATTCAGCTCAGTAATCAGTAAAATAAAGACAAGTGAATGTGTTTCCTAACATTAAAGTGTCTTCTGCACACATGACATAACACACACACACACACAGAGTGATGCGATGCGTCGTGTAATATCGTGTTTAGGTTGAAGGAAGGGTGCATGCGTGCGTACTCTCCCCATCTGCCTGCCTGTTGCCGGTTAACCCCTACGGACAACAGGGAAACGTGTGAAAAAGTGTCAGTCTTTCTTTGCTCGTAGTGCATGTTTCATCCCTCACCTCACACACACACCCGAGCGTCACACACCGGAGGGTTTCATTGAACTTTTGGTTTGAATTAAATTGCTGAATTGCTTCAGTAGGACTGCAACGATACAATGACAGTTCACCGCATTGCTGAGCATTAGACGCAGAGGAGACGGGGTCCTCTCAAAGACACTCCAGAAATTCAACCCTCTCAATATGACTGTATGTGTATATACGCACACTTCCAGAATAAAACCGACCAAAAACGTAGAAAAATGTGTGCATGAGGAGCTCCTCTGACCTCCTATGAGTGTCAGAGCTGCCACTCAGCAAACGTTATCGCACTGAAACATTATCTACACGTGTGCAGCCTTTCAAAAATAATAACTGCATTTTCCACCCTGGGTGATAAGATGAGACATTTTGTCCTATTTCTGGCCCACAGACTATCTCCTCCGACAGACACAAACCTGGTGAGCTTCCTGTGGCCCCCGGGAGTAGAGTTCGTCAGCACTCCAGTCGCAGTGTCAGTGTCGCCTCGTTTGCACTGAGCTTTCCTCCTGTACAAATTGGGAACAGCTGTGTGTGTGTGTGTGTGTGTGTGTGTGTATGTGTGTGGAATACTGGGCCATTTGATTCCGCAACAAGAACCTTGTGATATTGCTCGAATCAATGCTGGAACACGTCTGCGTGAATGAAAACGCGGCCTCTGCTGCAAAGCGGGGAGGTGACAGATCAGTTGCCATATTTTGGAATTAGGTCGGTTACGTTGGGAACGAGTCATTCCACAAACCTTGCCGGACAACCCCGACGAGACGAGATGTTTCCCGGAGACGCTGGACTCCATCCAGGTGAGCTCATTGTGTTCACGGTTGTGATTCCTTACGCCAAACACAGAGCGTGACAGCAGCATTAGCAAAACACATCAATGAGATTTATTTGGTTTGTTATTCTACATTCCAGGACTGAACGCTTTGTGTTTACTCATCAGACGCGTCAGGAGGTTAAAGGTCAGGAGATTCTTCTTGTTTTGAGTATCTATCCAGCACGGCGGCTGCAGTATCTCTCTTTGAGCTCCGGCTGCTCCTTCTTCTTCATTTAGCAGCGTTTCAGAGCGATGCTCTCCCTTCAGATGACTCATGGACTCTGGTTATATTTGCAGTCTAAGCTATTAATGGAATGTCCGCGCGTAAGCAATAATACACTCCTCCATTGACTCTCCTCCTCATATCCTCAGAGTGTAACGACACAGACGGTGGCTCCGAGTCGGGCATCTTTTTTTCTTTTTCTTTTTTTTTGCTCCTTTAATCACCTTTAATCTCTACGAACCGTAGAGAGAAACAACAGCAACATTGTTGCTATGGTAACCCACAGTTTGACACGACGTGAACATGACTCTGACTAAATTCGAGGCCGGCCGCATGGAAATAAGTGTTTTCATGATGCATGATGGGATCTGAGCTCCATTGGCCCGTCGTGCCTGCACATTCATTCACGTGTTAGTTTCCACCACGGTCAGTGTGATCTGCTGCTTCACATGAAGCTCTGTGCTGAGGTCCACGCAGACCACACACACGTACGCAAAAGTATTATCTGACGTACCTCTGATGTATTTCTGCTCCAAATATCAAATATTTATTCTTTCTTTTCAGTACATCTCAATCCTTTACATTCAAATTGCATATTCAGATTAAGTCAACATACACGTTCTCTGTATTTTCTGTGTTTTGAACTCCGACAAGAATCCTGAAGCCACGACATCTCTTTGTCCATCAGCTGTCATTTCTCTGTCTTTCTTTTACTGACCCTCTGTCCGATCGGTTGTGAGTGGATCTGGGAAATGAAAAATGGATTTGTGGCTCATTTCTTACCTCGCTGAGGTTCTTGGACTGCATGAAAATCTTGCTGTTTGTCCTTTTAGATGTTTTGAACGTCAATGTATTTTTTATAAAATCGTCAAGCCTTTCCTCCAAATGTTGAGCCGTTGTTTGCTTTAATCATAGAACAGAAGAAGAACGCCGCTCCTCCCTTACTGCCAGTATTTCAAAGGTCCACTGGTCAACAATGTATTCAGAGAGAAGTTGTGTAAAGGTGTCCAAAACTATGAAATGTGTCTCCCTAGTGGTGGTCGTTATGAGATGATTCTCCCTCGTAGCTTTGCTCTTTCATGCTGAGACACAAAGCCGTTAGCTTAGGCGCTTCCATGGCGGAGTAGCATGGTGGAATTGGTCTTTGTTGGTTCCGTCAGCATCCTCAGATAATGGTTTGATATGTCGTACTGTGAAGAGGTATGATCCAAGTCATCGGCCAACTAACAGATCTCTGGCTCTGGACTGCAGGCTGAGGGAAAAGTTTCCACTTCCACACCCACAAGAAAAGCGTTTGATATCTCAACAAAGTGTTGAAGTGAAACAATTTCCTTAGTTTTCTTTTTGATAAATGGCAGTGGGATTGGTTTTGGTTGTTTTTGTGTGTGTGTGTGTGCGTTTGGGACATTGTGGCACACGGTGCTACAGCTTAGGTGACAATTGGATACAGCTGTGTCAAACCACCACACCTGCAATTGATGAACCAATCAGGCAGTAAATCTATTTAGGTTCCTGACACGAAGCCAGCAGGACTCCGCGCTGAAGGACAAACCGAGGCCGGGTGTGTCTCGGTTATTTGTTATTTTGCATTTTTGCGCTCGCACAGTTTATCGTTCATCATATTTATTCTGCTTTGAACTTCTGTCTCAGTCAGGAAATAAAAGTCAAGTGTGTATCCTCACCCTGAGACGCGTCTCTGGCCTTTTAAAATTAAAAATGTTTTATCTTGACATACACGGATAATGAAATCGTGCTCTCGGTATCGAGTATTATACTCTGTTTCCATAGAAACCAACCTGATTACACAGGCTTTCGGCTTTCATGTCGCTCCTGATTCTGGTATCTTGGTCGTCCTCCACCTTAATTTTTGAAAGTAACATTAACACATCATCATCTCTTCTGATAACATCATGTCATTGATTCACATCAGAGCCAAAAGAGTCCACGTTTTGTTCCAGTCTATTTTATTTTCACAGCACAGGGCGACAACTAATGATTATTTTATACTATACACTGTAGATCTATTGATGCTTTCCAATGATTAATCCATTATTTATATGTATGTATAAAATGTCAAAAAAAAAAAAAAAAAAAAAAAAAAATAGTAACAAGTGCCCCATCACAAGTTTCCTGAAATGACATCATCATCAAATTGCTAGTGTAGTTGTACGATGATATGAAAAGTAGCTGGAGCCAGCAGATCTATTGATTGTGGCTCCAGTAGAGACAATGGAGTGGAAAATCAGTGGATTCCTCCGCGGGCGGCTCGGTTTACCACGCGGCCCGAGCAGCACAGCTCTGCACGGGAGGAGGAACGACGTCCGGCAGCTTCCCTTTAACAGCATCATGGAAGAGTTCAAGGTCTCCCAGACAAGAGAGGCGTTGCAGTACAGAGACTCCGATGATCCCAAAGGCTCAGCGGCTGGCATTGATATCCACCCTGGCAGGAAATGGAGCGGAGACGGCAGAAGCGAGGCTGAGGCACAAGGCAGCGGTGATGGGAAGGAGAGGCTCGAGGCAACTTTCTGACGCCTCCGCACAGCAAGGGCCAGGGCGAGGAGAGGCAGCTGCTGCTAGTCCAGGAAGAAGAGAGAGGAGGAATGGACGCAGTGAGAACAAGCAGAATGGGAGGCATGAGGCAGCGGGGTGGGGGTGGGGGTGTCACGGAGGAGATGGGAAAGGCCATGGAACCGACTGACATCTGGCGAGGAGAGCCGCAGCCCAAACCACAAACCAGAGCCTCTGACGGTCTACTTACCGCCGAGCAGGACTGGCAGCTCGTGGTGGATCTGGGCGAGCAGCTCGAGGGTCCGGCACAGATTGCATGAACATCTTCACCACCAGACATTGTCATTTTGTCAGAGGCCTCAAAACAGCTTGCCCTGATAGAACGACCGTGGCCTGGGAAGACCCCACGGAGGAGGCTTTTGAAGGGAAGCATGCCAAGTCCCAGGCACTCTTGGAGGAACGCCGTAAACGGGGTCGGCGAGCACGCTGCCATCCGCTCTCTACATCCTGCTGGGCACGAGTGAAGAGAACGGCCATCGGGTCTACAACGGGGGGGTGGAGGGGCTGCAGAGAGAGCCTCCAGATGGCTGCGGGTAAAGAGGGGCTGAGCCGGGATCTGACACTGCCGGGACGCAAGTCTGGACTTGATCAACCCCGGCGAGGTCGCCCGGGTGAGGGTGCGTGATGGCGCGAGACCCCAAGCACCCGATGAACCCGGGAAACATCACCGATGATGCGTCCCAGCGCGTCACGTGATCATTGTGTGTAATGAGAAGAGAAATGTTCAAGCTGGGTTATGATGTTCAGTGTTCTGACCTCTGCTTTGACCTGAAGCCGTCTTGCAGATCCTTGTTGTTTTTTTGTGTGTGTGTGTGTGTAGTGTAACGTGACACCTTGTTACCCTGGTCAATGATAATGTTGTGTTTACCCTGGAGGCCTGCAGACAAGCCAGTATGGGCTGTGTGTGTGTGTGTGTGTGTGTGTGTGTGTGTGTGTGTGAGGCGGAGGAGAGGCTCTGCAGAATGCGCTCTCGTCAAATGCGACAAGGTCGAGAGGAGCCAGAGTTCAGAGGCTTTTTTCCGTCTAATGGAGAATTAAACAAGATGCTGCTTCTTTTCGCGTCGTCTCTCTGCGCTCCGCGCGTTGTTACATTTCATTTTTCTTTTTCTTTTTCTTTTTTCTCCTGTGTAGACCGCAAAACAACCTTTTACCTCGACGACTACGATGGAAAAATCAAATACCGAGCAAACGCTCAGTCAGCTCAGTCTGTAAAAAGGAAAAATTCTGAGTAAAAGAGGACTGACGGGATGTATAAAATGCTTCATGGCAGGATGGAATGGACTCTAACACCAGAATGAAAATGGTCCCACGCGACATTTTCTGGTTGTCATTTCTCTGGAATATTCTGTACAATAATCTACAACAGTGGAGATTGTGGATCACTATGGACGCGCCCACTTTGTCCATAGCCACCCACTCGTCCCTAGGTACCCGGAGGGACCTCGGAATCTGAAATACTGAAAGTTGACGCGTCTTTATGTCTATTTTGGCAAGTCCCATCACTTCATATCCTGTCCTTTCCCTTGGCTCTGGAATAATTCCACACCAGAGGCTCCGTGAGAACTGGACGTGTCCTTCGCGTTTCCTCTCCCGTACCGGTCATTCATTGATTTCTCCATAATTACAGTAAACCACGTAATGGGCAGTGTGGTCCGGGGCTGATTGATGACCACTTAAGGTCCGTGCTCCTCAGCTATGATCACCTCGCCATCCCACACACAGTACAGTCATGTGGTGTCTCCACTTAGTCCTTGTGCAATCCATTTAGTATATCCATTATAGAATCTGCGCCAAAACAACAAAACAAGCACAACTTTTTTGATAATATTTCTCAGTGTTTTTTTTTTTTTCGGTAATTTTCAACATAGCAGATCATCAACACACCCATTTTTAACACACACGATAAAGAAAAATCTGCAACCAGGAGGAATTGGAGATGAGTAGACAGATGAACACATGGAACAGTTTGTTTGTATCGGTTGGTCTTCGCTCTTCTTGAATCTTTAGCAGACAGTGCCGTTCTCCTGTCGGGACTTGGGGCAGGTGGATCGGGGTATGGGCTGGACGGAGGGCGCCAAGGTGCAGAAGAAGCCGGCGATGAGCGTGAGGCCGAGGCCGCCCCAGGCGCAGAACATGGACCAGCCGTAGCCGTGGCCGATGTCGTCGGGCAGGCCGTACAGGTACCGCGGGAAACGGGAAAGCTCAAAGTTTATACCGGCTACGCAGGTACACAGGGAGATGATGCAGAAGGTTCCTGCAACGACAAACGGAGAGCAAACGGGTCAAAGGAGCACAGACGCCAGATCCATCGCATTCAAGTCCAACTTTATTGGCACGTCACATCCTAATGAACTCAATCAGAGCGGACCGAATCAAATGACATCACAAGCATCACAAGCACACGATTCTGAACTGATGCTTGGAGGGACGGTGGAGGAAAAATGGAATAAAAAACAAACAAACAAACAACACAAAAAACTGTTAAACTTCAGAGATGGGATGTTTTTCCATATTTCTGTTGTGTTTTTTCATCCATTAAATTAATGGCACGATAGACGAAAACCTTTTCTCCCATGTCATCATAATAAGGTAATAATCTATCAAAATTCTCCTCTTTTCTGCCAGCACAAAGAGTCAGCCTGTACATTTGGCCTAATTCTCTAAGCTGCGTGACCCAGTGGGCTGCTCGCTGTGATTTGGCCGCTATAATCTGACCCATCTTATTTCCTGTGCCGTTATTACCAAGCAACATAATTGGCTTTTTAATTGCCTGTTCATTATACAACTGTAGGGCAAAGCATTAATCCAAGGCCTGTTTTAATTGAGAGAGCCGTTACCTCCTGCCAAGTGCGAGCCGAGCGCGACGCGGCACATCGGTGCCGAAGAACGCGACGCGGCTCTGACCACATTTATACGTCACATTAAAATGGGATCTGTATTCGGATTAGGGATAACACCTGTTGACCCCGAGAGTCAGCGCACGTCCAAGACGCTGAACGCTACGCAGGGATGAATACAACCTGCACCGAAGGCGCAAATTTAAGAGATAGGCCTCATCTTCACGAATAAAGTTATTTTGAATGAATGGTAGGAGTACCGTGGGACCTTTTGGGGCCTTTTTGTGTATTGTGACAAATTAGGTGAGAAAGTTTTAGGATTCAGATGCGATGAAGCAAAGTAAGAGAAGAGAGTGTGTTGGTCGGTGCTTGACTCACCTCCCATGAGGAAGAGGAGGCCGGCCACATACTGCATGAGGCCACGGTCCCAGCAGCAGCCGAGCACGCCGATAATCCAACCGAAGAGGATGATGGCCACCGCCATGCCCATGAAGCCTGCCGTCATCCGCCGTAAATCTGAGGAGACAACCACAGGAGCGTTTCAAACATCACAGGACGACGAAGAAACACGATCAGGAACCCCTGAACTAACAGAAGGTCTCTCCCTCTAGAAGGCATGGATCCAAGAATGAAACTGAAATCAATAAGTAAAACTGTGAGGTATCAGGAGAGTCAATCATCGCTTAGATATCTTTAATGCTTCCAAATATATCTGCATTATTTCCACAGGAAGCAGCAGCATCATGACCACAACAATAAAAGGAACATCATCAATGAACATCGATAAATATACACAATCATATGTACCTTTTATTAAATTCTCTGTGGTTTCCCCAAAAGATAATCGTGTGAATTAAAGCCACCAAATCCCATACTGAGAGATAAATGAGAAGATAAGTGCAACCTGTGATTTTCAGTTTGTGACTCAAAGATGTCACTAGGTGATACTTTCCTTTGCACATTATTACTGACAACAATGGCGATCCTGACACGTACTTCACATCGTGAAATCAAATGCAGCGGAAACACGAGTAAGAGACGTTTATTTTTCCGTAACACTCCGTGTCATGGGGAGACTGTAATCGTTCATATCCCATGACAGCTCTGCCCGTTTAAACACTCCATTAAATATGATATTCACAAAGCTGGCATCTCTGACACAAAAAGCAGAGAAGGAAAAGGTCTGGCTCTGCCACAGACACACAAGTCTGCACCGCAGGACGCTAATGACAGTGACAGGGGCTGGAAACAGGCCGCCGCTCTGCAGCGAGGGAGTAATACACGAGCAGGAGGAGACACGAGGAGGATGGACAGAGGCGGCGCTCCGGGCAGCACCCCCACCCCCACCACCGAGGTTTTTAATGTCAGGAGTCAGGTGCTCTGCCAGGGGGCCGGAGGAGGCCGGGACTTGGCACATGGCTCAGCGAGGACGCCATGTGGCGTGGGCAGAAAGGTCAAAACATTTGGCCCCTAAAGCATCGGCCTATAATGCACGACACGACGTACAGACGAGCACGTGGGCCGGGCCTCCAGAGAGAGAGAGAGAGAGAGAGAGAGAGAGAGTCGGCGTGTCAGCGACTCAGCGAAGAACTATTACTGCACTGAAACGAATCAGGGTTTACGGCGACCACCAGGGTCACGCAGAGACTTTTGGAAGTACGGGCCCGGAGTACCCCGAAGTCCCAGAGTAAACTTAATCTGGCAGATAAGACAGAATCAAGCCGTCAAAGCTACAGGATGAGTTAAACGCGTGCAAACGGGCAGCAAGGACGACAGCAGACAACCGGTTTGTTTCCGTTGACGGAGGATTCCACGGAGGAGACGAGACGTGATGCAGTTTGACACTAAAATTGTGATGTGTGAGTGAAAAGTGAAGCGTTGGCCTTCAGGCGAACCACATCTCCACTATTTAAAGAAGGATGGACAGAGTTTGGAGTTTCCTTCCTCCTCGGCGGAGTGCGGAGGCTTCGTGTTGCTGATTTAACCGAAGAGGAAACAGAAGCCTCGTCCGTTTGTTTTAGGTTAATTTTACATTTCAGACACGGCGTCTTCAGTGAAAATCTGTTTCTGATTCTCGTCTGAGTCTGTAGGACAGCGGGGGGATGAGCGTCTCCCCCAAAAATGACCAACTTTTCCTTTATGCGTGCGACAAATTCAGCAGGTTTGGGCGTTTTTGTACTTTTTAATCACTCACTGCAGTCAATGCGGGTTTTCTGTGGTGCATCCACGGAGACCGGCCAGAGGTAGACACAGGAAATGGAAGGCAGGGATTTGAAGGCTTTTAGGGTTTCCAGAGACCGATGTCAGCACTTCTCTGACACGTACGAGGCGAAGAAAAGCAGAATGATGGGAGGCCTGACTGGGCTGTCAGTTAGTGGCCGGGATGCAAGCAGACTTGAACTGAATTCACTTCCTCCGGACAAATGATGTGCTGACACGTCGTTTTTTTCCACATAAACTGAGGATAAACGCGCTCCATTAGAGCCAATTATTGCAAACTATCGTCACATCCATTTTGGCATGAACTTTATAACTGGAAGGTGTTTTTTTTTTATGTAGGTGGGGGTGTAAGATACCTGAGAGCTAATTCATTATGGACATGATTGTGCATGATGTGTTGTAAGTGAGCTATCAGAGCTTTGCAGCCGTCTCCTCGTCCTGAGATTCTTATTTAGACAAACTCAGCACAGCCCAAATCTACCAAGAACAATATTGTCATTCCCCCTTTCATTGCAGAGTTCAGACTTCGGGAAGATTAAAAATTGTAATTCCGTCGATTGCTGCGGCTCATTATCGGCGTCGCCCACTCGCCCCGGCCGAGCTGAGTCAGATTTAAGGGGAGAACTTTTTCTCCCCGTGCAAACTTTGTCACGGTGCGGTCTGTTAACGTGTCCCCCATCCCTGATGAAGTCCTGGTCTGCAGAGCTCCTGGATGAGGATCGGCTCCCAGGATCTCATCCCAGGACGCTGTGACCTTACTCCTCCCCCTCCTCTCCGGACTATCCTGGCCCTATTTGGACTTGTTGGTCATGCAGCCACACCACCTCATTACTATGATTGATCATCCCGGCCCTTCCTGTACCCGATCGCCCCTACACTCTCTCTCTCTCTCTCTCTCTCTCTCTCTCTCTCTCATGCTCTCAGGCTAATTCATTGTGACCGCTTCTCGGTGGACGTGAGCTTCTCGTACTAAATCTGGCCTCTAGTATTGTTCCCGTCGTTGTTTTCCTGTATGTATTCTTCCCACATACAGCATGTGGGGGGCGTGTGTGGAGTGAGGAGTGTTTCCCATAAGCATCAATATTAAAAATAAAAGAGGCCGAGGATTTATGCTTGTTGTCTACACCTGCTTAAAGTGTTTGCACTGATCATACAAAGGAATCTGCAGTCCACTTTACACAAACACCATTATGTATTATATATGATTCCATAATATACTCACACTGATCACTCCGCGCATATAGATGGATTTTTTTAATGCACCGAACTTGTGTGGTTTCCTGAAATCACGAGCACGACCACAGACGGCGACATTCTCAACGTTTCGTTTATTTAGCGGCCGTCTCTGTGAAATGGATGGCAGCGTTCAAAGCGGCCAGTAGGAGGCACTGTGGGCGAATGTCACGGTAAACTCTGAACTCTGTATTGTCCCGTTGAAAATAGTCACTCTCTGTTTCTGTGCAGGAACATCTGTCATTCCTAACCCGGTCTGTTTTACATCCCTTCATTATTCTCTGTGGATACATATGAATGTATACAATATGTACTGTGTATATATACAGTACATGTATTTACAGTACTTTGCAAAATCCTAGTCCCCCCTATCAAACCTGGTGTTTGGTGTTCTTTTTCCCAGCAGTCATTCTGACAGGAAATAGTGATGAAAGTAGGACAAACACAGGTGTTAGCAATGACATTCATTAGGGCTCCATTCCATTTAGGTTGAAGAGAGCCTGGTTCCAAGGGAGGTCACACTAAATCCTTGACCCTTTACCCTGTAGAAGCTGTTCTTTCCTTTTTTTTTAATACTACAGACACATTTCCTGTATTTTCTGGTTTTATTCTAACGAAGAGACAGATAGCATTCCCAAAGCAACAAATCTAATGGTGGCCTAAGCATTTTGCACGGTACTGTACATATAACTCTACTTTCAGATTTCATCTTAGTCTCTGATCTTTTCAAAGCTCAAACGTCATGTTCAGTCTGTTTATTCTGTCTCGTGTTTTGACCTTAAATGAAAATTTCTGGATTTTTATTTTTACTTCGCCTCGTGTGTTTGTGCTGCTCTGCACGTGTCTTCCTCTTAGATCTTGGACTCATCCTGTTCGCTGCCTGCCCCCTCTGTATGGCTGCCATCATTCATTCATTCATTCATACACTCAGTGTTATACCTATTCTTCTGTCTGTGAGTCGTCCATCTATGCATATCAATCTGAACTCAACCGAAAATAACAAACAAGAAATGAAGAAAATGATTAGTGAGTTTGTTTTGACCATTATTCCACGAGTTATTGTCTCTTACAAAACGACCTAGTTCTATTTTAGTGGGACGATCTGTCACTCATAATAAATGATTTGACTCTTTTATAAATATAATGCGACTTGTTGCCATTCTGCAGCTCTGTGAAAAATTCTGTAAAATCAACATCAAATCCTGAAAGAACAGCGTTCATCAGAACAATACACAACGTTGGTGTACAAAAGGAAATGGAACATCTAAAGACACACACACACACACACACAGCGATGGTGTGTGATTGCAGACTGAGTGACTGTGAATAATAACTGTGTTCATTTGTTTACTGTATCAGCGTATGACAGCCTGCTCTCTGTCTGCTCTCCTCTTAATAGGTTCCATTGTTCAGTTCTGTGCCACTATTCCCTTTTAATTATCTTCCCTCCTCTAGGACTAATGGGCCGATGAAACGTTATTTCATAACAGTCAAATAGCTTTTGTTGCCTGTGTGGAAATGTTATTTTCTCAGTCAAAAAGATACAGATGGAAATGTGCCGTCTGCTGCAGAGTGTCTGGTGAGAACTGGGGAGCAGGGGAGTGTGATGACAATACACACCTTTAGGATTCGGATTCTTTATTTTCATCCGCTGTGCATCATCAACCAGTATCTTTAGGTAGAATGAAGGAGTGGCCATCGATCTACGGTTTTATAATTTGGAAAATGTCGGGTTTTTGGGAGCTGGAACATTTTTGACATTTGCACTATTTGCTTATAAAGTGCTATTTCTTCATCAGAGAAAGATAGAAGGTCTGCACACCACAACAAAGACACTAAAATGTATCATGTGGCTTCCCAAATGGAACCGTCTTACATTATAATAACGGTACCACCTGTAGTACCTTTTGGTACTATTTTTTCCTCACCGCCTCTGTACAACAGTTAAATCATGTTCTGGGGCCACATCGTGCGCACTGATGTGAAAAAGTCACCAGGATAGCGTTTCATTTCGGGTAAAATGCCGTAAGGAAACACTTTCCAATGCAACACTGACTATTTGTACAAAAACAAACATAGAATACAACATTGAGTAAACTTCAAAGACTTTGAATTGTTTTCTATGGGTCCATAATCGTCCATTCTATAGGCTACAGACTTGGTAAACGAACACAAATATCCCCAAAATAAGTCAACATACAATAATATTTTGTAACACTTAAAAGGAATGTGTGAGGTGATTGCACCGTGATTTTATTAGGCTTTTATGGGTGTATTGGCCAGTGTGCCTTTACTGTTAATATCCCACATACACACCTCACATTAATGTTCATGTTGTTCAACGTAGGTTCGTATCCACTGATGGACGACAGGATGGAGCTGCACAGCAGCCGATGAATTGGACTGTATGAATGGATTTCTTGGTGTACTGAACTTTACATTGATCATGCTGGACCAGGACCAGATTGTCTCTCACTCAGACAATCCCAGACATGTATACGTGTCCTGGACTTTTGGCTTTTCGTCCTCTTCCCTCTGTATTTATCTCTGTAACACAAACACGGTCACAGCCACTCGTCTAAACAGCAGAATAAATCTGCTGAACGTTAAATATGTCAATTCTGACCTACAGCACACGAAGCTGAGGAGGTCATGGAATGAGGATGGGGGCCATGGTTTTGCTGAGCTTTTTGCTGCTGTAAGCATGCGGCCCTGTCACACAGGCTGCCTGCAGCACCGCTTACAGGGGGAGGACAGAGCTTAATTTCATTACCTCATGTCAACGGCCACCGGGGAGAAAACAATGTAGCGGTAAAATCAAATTAAGCCAGATAGCGAGTGAATGTGACGAGGACGGTCTGGCAGCAGCTCAAGCAGAGTTTCCGTCTTTACACGTGTGTGTCGTTTGCCGAGGGAGACCTCGCAGCAGTCGTCTGAGGTTGACGCTTTCCTCTGGGGTGGGAACCATACGGGTGATGTTACCGAGCGTCAGTCAGCAGCGCGTGCGCCCCTCTCGGTTGAGTGAGGGGCCGCGAGGCACTCGGGGCAGATAAAAAGGGAGGCGACATTGTCACTGACAGCCGTCTCCTGGAGAACCCTGGACACGTGGGTCCCTGCAGAGCTGCTGGATGACACCCCGGGTCTCTGTTGGAGCCCAGCTCTGAAGGACCATTATCAGTCAATCAGCCGTCACTGGGTGAGCATCCGCGATGACAGAACGGCTGACATGTGGAAGTGTTACTACAGTGACACGCTCTTATCAGCTGTCCATCAGCGTGTCCGTGGCAACAAGAGACGGAGCGGTAATAGACTTTTGATATAGCTCGTCACCAGAGGACCATCATTCGCCGCTATCAGCAGTTTGTCTAATCATATAAAGGACATCATTAAAACCCCAAAATGTGTTTGGCCTGAGGGTGGTGCTAAAGGAGGGCTCACTGAGAGTCCAAAATGGGAAGTGTTCATCCTCCTGGGAGCAGAACGACGCGCAGCAACTGTCAGGGCAATTTGTCCGTTTAAAAGTGTCCTGAATGTGACAGACAGACGGTTCGATGAGCTGTTATCACGGGTTATAAATATACACCACAAACCCGACCCCTCATGCCTGGTGGAAGAAATATCACTTTTGACGCATAGTTCCTGTTCTACTGAGCTAGTTTTGACACTCAGGATTGCACATGCCACATAAAAAGTCATAAACCTGACATGTTTTCTTTCCTACCCATCGAAAATGTGACGATTGGACAAATTTATCCACGCACTACGGTAACAATCATTTCACAGCTGTTTTACAGTTTCAATGGATGGAACTCAAACTACAACAGCAAAGATAATGTTTGCATCAGCATTAAGGAAGTTCAGCAGCGACGAAACAATCAGCGTAAAGAATCAGCACCGTCTGCAACATCGCTTCAGATCTTCAGCGCTTTTGATTACGCTCAAACGGAGCGAAAACTGCTGGCAATGAACACAAAGAAGCAACCATTTTTATTCCATACGAGAGCCTCGGGAAGCCATTTGCCTCCCATGCCACACTGTCTGGCATATTCCTCTAGTCGTACGCAATATGATTTTCATTCTAAAAGCCTCTGAGGCTCCGAGAGGAAGGAACGCTGCAGATGGAGCGAGGCCCTGACAGCCAATCACAGCGGAGGATCGTTACAGCTCTGGTTTTGCATTGAGTCGTTTTAATGGCTGTCAAGCGTCCCTTTGACTGTCTTTCCTCCACACTGGTACTGGCGATAAAACAAGACTGTGTGACTCAGCATTTTTTAAACATTTTGTTAATCTTTCCAGGACAGATGCCAAGCTGTTGTGAGAGCAACATTCCAGCCTGGACCCAAAAGCTGATTGAACGATTCAAAAGCAAAAAAAAAGCAAAAAAAAAAAAAAAAAAGGGAAGCGGGCGACTAAAAGCTCTGAGCACTGAAGAGCTGCGGATCCACACACACTCAAATGAGGAGTGTGGCACATTCGAGTTGATGTGGAGAGTTGAAAGGTTTGCAGAGATCAGGAGGGACGATGGAGAGGAAACGGAATTGAATAGACTGCGTTAAGACTTCCTCCTTCCTTCTTTTGCCTTATTTTCCCATAACTAACTTTAAATACATTACTGCATTCATAATAGATGACACTAAAGCATAAAAATCTGTTTCTGATGGCCTTCATCCACGTTTGTAATAATGCAAAGAAAATACTATACAAATATACGGACAAGGTGTTAAATCTAATCTACATGATGTCATAAATTCACTCAGCACAAATGTGTTTCCTAGTCTACCTTAGAGAGGAGCGTCTTTATTTCTTCATGGTTTGCGATCCAGTTCAAACGTTCAGGCGCCTTCTTTCGTCAGGTCACAGCTTTGTGTGATGTTGGTCAGTAGGCCGCTATCGATGTAAATGTAAATAAAAAACATGACTTTTTGTAAAAATCACTCACTACACTAAGAAGTAAAGCTTCTTGGGAAAAATGACATCATTTTGGAACAATTGGAGCCAGGGGAGGTGGACAAGACGTAGAAAGGTGTGAAGGATTTGAGTCTACTGTGTGTGTGTTCTGTGTGTTCTAGATGGTCTGAGAATAATACTGGACGTTTTACACCTTTTACTGACCACGACATAAGAAAAACAATATGTCAGGTGTGTCTTGGTATAGAAAATAATGGGTTACAATCCATCTCTGGAAAAAAAACCCATCCCATTCCTTTCTGTGTTAACACTCATGCAGACATGAGGGTGCTAACATCATTGGGGTGAACGGATGAATTTATGCCAGCTGCAGGAGGCTGGATGAAGTGTTGACATCTCAGATTTTCTCTCCTTCTGATTCCTCCACTCTAGCTTGTCCTCCGTCAGGACAGGCCTCACTGTGTTTCCATTATCACCACAACCAGAGAGAGAGATAGAAACAAATGGGTGGATATGGAGAGGAGAGAGAGAAAACAGGGAGCGATGACCTTGGTTTCTCAGACTGTGGGGGGGGGGCCCGCTGCCCACGTGCACAGAGCAGATAAGCAGCGGTGCTGAGAAGCCAGCTTGATAAACCTTGATGCCGCACAGTTCTAAATCTGACAACGGTGAGCTGGACACACACAGCAGCCAGAGGCTGTGTATACAGGCTCCATTCAACATCTGTACACCCACACACACACGCCTTTTATCTCCCCTATAGGAGCTCATTTTAAACCAGATTTACTTACAGTTACATTGCTATAAAATAGAAATGGAGCTTTAACCTCTTAAACTCTCCCATAAGCACCAAAGGACCCATCTCCATAAACACTGAGGTTTTATTTTAAATTCGCCAGCACTATTTCGGTTCTGTTTGCTCATTTGTTCCTATTTACATGACAGCTGTTGTTATACGCAGGCCAACAGTCAACAGACAGCACGGCAACATTTACTGTGCTAAGAGCAGCTAACCCGTCACCTGACTGATGAGCGCTTGATGCTCATAATCATAATTAGATGTTTATAATTCATCCAGAGGAAATCTGATTACCGCATCCAATCGATTTATGAGACCTTGAATCTCTGTTCTGGAAAGATCTGTAATCCCTGTCTGTAAATTACGGCCGAGCCAGAAGGAGCTCAGCCGCCACGGTGAACTTTTCGGACGTCTCAAGTGTTTGAATTACAGTAAAAACATTAAATGATGGAATGATCAATCAGCGGTCTGTCTGAAAGCCAAAAATATGCTGTGCTATTTCTGCCATGGCCACCTAAACCCTGTGGTGCCATCCTGTTTGGTAAGCAGTGACTCAGAGCGTTCGGATATACTGGGCGCAGAGATGTAAAAAGTTGGATTACTTGCTCGCTAGTTGACTGTGTATTCATACAGTGTGTCAAAGGCTTTATAAGACCCACACAACAAACCTCCTCGAACAACCGGGCGTGCGAGAGGAGCCAAAGATAAAAATGAAATGTGAATCATAAATGTGTTTAAGGTAGAGAGAGAGAGAGAGAGGGAGAGAGAGGGACAGACAGAGAGAGAGAGTTACACTATTAGTTATGTGTTCAGTAAAGTAGAGAGATTCATCAGTATATGGTTTTTCCTGCAAATGATTAATTTGACATCACGAGCATTTAGTGGACAATTTGTCGTGATATAATGTGCTAGCAGCTAATTAAATGAAGTATGGAGAGGGTGTCATCGCTTGGGGATGCCCCTCAGAGAGTATGGTAGTCCATTATATGGAGTTTACAGGGGGAATGTACGTGGATGTTTAATGTGGTCGGTGCAGTGTTGTGCATGAAGAACAGCTCCCTGGTTATTTGATGAACTCTGGGAC
Source organism: Brotula barbata (assembly GCA_900303265.1). NCBI lineage: Eukaryota > Metazoa > Chordata > Actinopteri > Ophidiiformes > Ophidiidae > Brotula > Brotula barbata. Next base: position 100,931 of record OMNV01019802.1, read on the forward strand.
CAAAGGTGTGTATTCCAGCACTCAGCTGATGACAGACAAACAGATGAATAGAGTGATGGATGGTCATGGATACACGACCTTGTAGCGGTGGGCCTTTGTCTGATTTTCCGATGCTGTGCTGCGGAGGATTTTTGTATATGAAGCAGTTGCACGGCTGAATTGTGCAGCATTAGCAGACTGGCGTGATGCTAGCTGTGTATACATCCAGGCACTCAGTAACTGTGCTGTGGTTAGAGATTAGTGCTTTGAAAAGGTCCATCCATTCATCCATTCATTTTCTATGGCTTATCCGGGCAGAATGCTAAACAATGTAGCCCAGATCATGGCCACGGCATCCAGCTCTTCCTGGGGGATCCCAAAATATAGGACTCCTTCGCGTGTATTCCCGATCTGCCACGTGCTCTCCTCCCACTGGATCCTGTCCAGATCAGAGACCAGGATGTTTCCCAGTCGATGCTCAAACCCCCTCAGCTGGTTGCTATCAATGTGAAAAAACAGTGCAAACTCATATTGTCGTTCTTGTCAGCTTAGCCCAGTTGGATCAACCCAAACGCCCCTCACCCCTCCCCAAGGCACCGAGCTCTGGACCACATCAAGAGGGGTGTGGACATCCACTCTTGAATACGAAAGAACAACATAATGTATATCTTCCTCAGCCGATGTTGTCCAAACCGGACAGCGAGGTGGAGCTGCTGCTCAGGTGGCTGAGTTTGAGCTGAGGACAGATTTATAGAGCACAGTGTGAAATCTTACGTGGCACTTTCTCCTTTCTTTCTTAGTGGAGATAAATAACTGTGGGGATTTGGAGTTTGTGGATGCAGAGGCTCTGTGATGTGACTAAATGGATTAGCCGTTAGCTCGGACTCAATGGGAGGGTGAGGCAGTGCGGACACACCACCATCTGCCACGACGACAACACACGCGATATGTAATGTACAGAAATTATTCTCAAACACACAACTATGGTGTACGGTTTGTACAATTATTGTAGCTGTAGATGTTTATAATCATCGGGTAGAATTTCTTTATAATATAATTATTACCTAATGGTTTACTATCGAATGTGTTCGCTTATTTGTTGATTTTTAAGAACGTCTATCTACAGACATGATACGTGAGATACAGATGTGTGTAGGAAACTGATCTATAACGACGTCATTGATGACTTTATGACTTTTAATTGTACTATTTACATCTTTTCAACTGCGATTATTTCATTGTTACTCACATTCCTTTGATGAAACGTTTGATAGTTTGATGACTGTGACAACATAAACTCTTTGTTCCAATGAAAACAAAAAATTCAATCAGCTTGTTGTGTTGTTGCTGAACACACTTTCAACATATGAGCCTTGTTGTTTTCGGTCTGTAGCATTATCTCCAGTGGCTCACTTCCCTTGTGCACGTCACTTTGGCAAAACGTGTGAAATTAGCAGAGATATTTGGTATCCAGTGTGTGGGTATGTTTACTATTCTTGTCAGCTGCAGGGTGCAGACTGTGCACTCTTGTCCTACAGACTCTCCAGTTACACCCACACTGATGTCCCTGATAAAGATAGAGAGACTGATTGCAGTGTTTAGCCTATCACTTGATCATATTCAAATATGCAGCTCTGTACGGTACAGGCAGAGGGGGCGGAGAGATTTTTCTGTCTCAAAGAGGAGCTTTTGAGACCGAGGACAGAAGGAGCAGAGCCTCAGAGTTCTGAGAGACAGAGACTCTGATCCTGAAGGGACGCGACTGTTCGTGTTGGGCCTGTCTGGATTTGGACGTAACGTCTAAGAGACTCGTGCTTTGGTTAGGTTCCAAATGTCAGGTTTTGGTCCTGTGACAAAGCTTGGAATCCACACATCGCACACGTGAGACTCAGCTGGAGCTCAGGATTAGACGAATGGAGGCTTACTGGTATAAAGTGGTGTTGATTTTGTTTTCTAATTATGATGAAAGAGATTCTGTTAAGAAAGGTTCAGGTCTGTCTGACTGAATTTTGCACTGAATTCCTTTTAGATCTATGCAGGAAAAATGCCGGTGTGTATACACGTTCCATGTTACTGGCTTACAGGGTTCTTTTGTCTTTAGCAAACATGACTCCCATGTACAGTGTCCACCATGGACTTGGCCAGGATGTTAGGATTTCACAACAGTGAAAAGACAGCAGCTTCTACAGAGAGGAGCCTCTCAAAGATGAAGCTCATTGAAGCCTCCCTGAGGTCTACAATGACTATGGCTGTCAAAAAAACGTAGGAGATCATGATGGTCTACAGGAGACCCCTCGCATCTACACTGGAAAGGCTGAGTTTCAGCAGCTTGAAGTGGTGCACATCACCCAGTCTCCCTACGGTTCAGGATATCTTTCACCGTAGCCGTACCAGTGGAGGGCCGCAGCATCATTAAGGACCACAGCCACCCAGCACACAGACTGGGCTCCTTGTTACCGTCTGACAGATGATACAGACACAGGGATGCCCGCGCCGCCAGACTCAAAGACGGTTTTTATCACCGGGCTGTCAGACTTCTCAACTCATAAACCGACAATGTTCACATAAAAATGCACAAACCACAACTGCTGCCACTGAACCCGGACTGATACACACCTGCATTTTCCTTTTGTCGTGCCTGGAATTCTCCTTTAACCATTTAACCACCTTGTGTTAAGATTGTGTCTCAAACACTTACACGTGTACTTAAAGTCTCATAATCAGAATCGGAATTCTCTTTTTGGCCATGTGTGCCAAATTATTTCAGCAAACAGTCAGTGAGGTTCAGGCACTGAATTTGGTGCTGGCTGACATTAATACCTCTACATTATTTATGACTGCTCTCACGTCAGCATGATTCCAGCCTGGTTATTGACATGACAACAGTTGTGCCCCTGGCGGTCTCATTTTCTTAGATGATATCATATCATACCATAAACACTGTGTGTGCAGGCTGTGTTTCTGGTTGTTGGGTGTCTTTAACTTGGCAGAGGCTTTGCTGTTGCTAATTTCTGCTAAAATTATGTTGTGAGAAAATGAGCCAAGCGTGATTGTGTTCCAGGTTGATGTACCCTCTGTTTATTAGATATCTGATTCTGAAACAAGAATTGGAAAAGAATTAAGAACCGTTTTTTTAAAAATTGTTTTGATGCCCAGTCACAAAAAAAATAAAAAAAATAGAAATTCTGACGCAGAAGTTGATTTGTAGAAATAAAGGACCTCATATTTCTGCTGAAACATGGCCACCAAAATCATTTCAGGTAAATAAATGATCATTTGAGAATGCAGTCAGTGATGTAAAATGACTTCAGGGAGCTCCACCAGGAATCTGCTCCGCCCCCTCCTCCTCCTGCTCCTCCTCCACATCCTCTCCTGCTCCATCCTCTGGTTTTTAGAAAAAAAGACGATTTTCTCTGAGCGAGCAAGGTTATCACAGAGTAAGTGAGGCTTTTCCAGACAAATCCTCCAACACAACGCTCTGCCAGATTGGATCCGCGGGTAACCATGACTCACACACTCCACTGTGTTTGGAAGAAGAGGCACAATTCTTCTGCTATCCACTTTGAGGAGAGTGGGGAGAAGGGGATGCAGATGCTATTTTCAGCAGCAAAAGCTCACACACAGGAAGGGATTATGGACATGGACCAATATAGAGCAGCACGGAGTGGATTAATATAACCGTTCCATTCTACAGGCAGCAGCAAACAGACGCTGTGAAATCACATTTTCCAAAACCTGTCATTTAATCAGCACAGTTATAATTATGTCAGTGTCCTTCATGTAACATTCGTGCTCGTTATAAAATGCGATCTGTCCCTCGCATTACCTGACCCACGGGCGACACGCAGACAACCGGCCATGTTTCCTGTTTATGACTTCCTCTGTAGCTGCTTCATTACTCCTCCTCTGGTGTTTATACTTGTTAGTTGTTGTAGTTTGTAAGTCCAGTGATCCCTTTTAGCTCGCTTACTTTCTGAGGATCCACTGTTTGTTTTTTTTGAGTCAGTTTTTAGCCCTTCCTATCTGAGCTGGATTCGATCTTGTTTTTTTTTTCCTGTTTCCTTTCATTGCTTTTGCTGCTGGACAGTTTTTGTATAACCCCTACCTGTTCTCTGACCACATTAAAGCCTGTTATTTTGTTGTTTTAAAGGTTTTTTTTTTTCATATTCCCTGTTCTCTCCATCCTAGTAGTTGTAGTAGAGTGAGTGAGACCAGATGAGTTTTGTCTCAGCTGGTTTGGCCAATGGCTTGGTATGTTCTCAGAAATTACTGTATTTTAAAATCATATATTTGTTTATTCTGCAGGCTTGCTGCTTCTACATATGATCTTTATTTTATTTTATTTTATTTTATTTTATTTTATTTTATTTTATTTTATTTTATTTTATTTCAAAACCAACATGCCTTTTTTTACGCACACGCACATTTCTTATTCACATTTTAATTACCAAGCTTTCCTAAAATATTGACAGTCTGAAATGTTTATGTGTACTTGAGAAGTTTCTTTAGTTGTCTTTCATTTGCATTAATCCCAGCAGGACCATTAAGCAGAGAACCATTAAGAATTCCTCACTGGAGCGCTAAATGAACTTGGGAAGCTGAATCTGCAGTAGAATGGGTTGCCAGTGGCAACCAGACCATTGGACTCATGTACTGTAATGAGTCAAACATCAGCCTTCCACCTTTGGCTCATCAGGCTGTTTCAGGGAGGGACCCGTCTAAGGTGTGAGGAGCTTTATGGGCCTACCAGCTGTTTTCAAAGAACACTCTTGACTCCATACTGAGTATAAAAAAAAAAACAAGTGCACCCCATTTAAACCCTCCTCTTCCTCGCTGATCACAGCCCTGCAGTCTGCATGTGAGGATGATCACAGACTGTGTCAGACTGTCTAGAATGTATTTATTTCATGATTCCCATGAATATTAATGAGTCACGACTCGGTATCCAGCCTTTCACGGCACTTCAGTCTCTCATTTCCCCTTCTGCTCAGTGCTGGGGACCAAAGCAAAACTCACACACACTACCTATCAGAGGTGATTTAGCACCAAAGCAAAGCATGAATCTCCATCTGCTCGCGTGAATCAATCTTCACCATCATATGCAGAGATTTAGTGCTTCGTAAAAAGAAGACTGATCGTCCTTTTGACTTTTAGTGATCGTCACACGGTAACCAACCAGCAGAAAGAAAAAAAAACACGGGTGCAATCTCCGAATACCATGATTTTAACCACGATATGGATGAAAAAAACAGCGTGTAAATCGTTTTCTTGAATTCTCTGTGATGAAGCGTTCCTGTTCCTGTGCACACGTCTCTGTCCCAGCTTTCTGATTGATCCAGTCAGCACAGACAGCAGACCGGGACGGAGCCGACTCCCATGAGGCCACAAACACCTGGCGCCATGCTAACAAGACAATCAAATGGTTGTCAATTCTGCAATGTTAGCAATGAAAACGAAATTTCACATCGGCTTTTGAGATTTAAGAGGATATTGACGGGTTTGTCAAATGTTGTGGAGTTAAAAATCCAAAAACGATAGCTCATCCTCTTGACAGCATTAACGGCCTCAACTTGTCTTACTCCAATTGCGGTTGACAATCTTGGTATTGGAATACGATCAATTCACCGCGTGTGGACAATCTGTCCTGAGGACGGTGCTGTAGTTCGTGGGTTCATCCGCTGGTGGGATTAAGCAGGCTGACGTTTCAGACTCATGGGGGATCTCATGAATGTGTCATGGCTGTAAAGATTGGATTTACCCAAGAGATCTGATCATCACGTGAAACGGATCACATCCACACGCAGCCTGGCAGATCCCACAGCGTTCCCATCGGAAAGCCACCTGCGAGCGTTTGCACCTTGCATTGAGGTGATTTTCAGGGTTGGGGAAGGGAATCCAGATAGATCACTTATTAATGCCAGACATCAAACAGACTTGGGTGAACATTCGACTTAATACGGTGGATCCTCTGGGGATCATGAATATGTACACCAGATTACGGCCATATGGTGCTTGTTGAATGGGTGGATGGACACATCTTCATCCTAAGCCGGTGACATAGAGCCTTAAAGGTGGCACGTTCCAGCGTCTGCAGCTATAAATACGAGGCGTCGCTCGGCGCTAAGAGTCTTCACCTTCAGTTTGAAACAAGGTGTGGCAGTTTAATCAATCAACACGCTGAATAATGACCACATTCAGTAATGCACGGTGATGAAAGTGAGCAACGCTGCAGCAGGCAGGCTGAGGATTAAAGCTGAGCTGTCACTCAGTCCCACTGCAGAGAGGGAAGAGTGAAGGAAATGAAGCGGAGGAAGGGACAGGAGAGGAAGAGCTGCAGAAAGACAAATGTCCTGTGGGGATGGAATATTGTTCATGCAAATGAGACGGAGGAAATCAATGCTCTTTTTTTATTCATCTTCCTAAACGTGCGCACACACACACACACGCACGCACTCACATCTGCTGGATGACAGATGAGATACAGCAGTGGTTGAAAATATGAGGTAATTTGTATCTGTTGTGTTGTTGTAGAATATAAAGTTGTCCTTTTCCCACGTTTGCTCGTGTTGTGTCTCTTTTGACTTTGATGTTATCACTACGCCGGTGAGTGCGGCTTTGTGCGTGCGTGTGCGTGTGTGTGTGTGTATACTGCCCGTGTGTATATTGAATCATCAGATTAATGGAACCAAAGTGTACCAATCCAGTGGATTGTAACTCTAGAGACCCGGCTTCATTTTGGACTATCATCTTGTTTTTCATTGCTATTGAAGTCTATTTACACAACCTGGAGAAACCTTATATCATCTCCATAACTACAATATACTCAGGCTACCCAGCAACAACTGATATCATTATTAGAATTACTATTCTACATTGTGAGTTACTCAAAATATGCCCGAGAAAACAAATTCAATGAAATGATGGAAGCGGCGCCGACAGATAAAGAAGTGATCGGAACATTCCAGGACGCTCCGATGCAATCGGCGCTAAAATCTCCACAATGTCACACGGAGGTGGAGAAGAGAGGCACAAACATTGGTGGATTGGTCCATTAATAAGCTGTGCGTGGTGTCCACGCGTTCCGTGCTGAGGTAAACGGAGGGGTCGGAGGGATTTCATTATGACTCCGCTCCTGGGACGCGACATGTTCGCTGAAGCCGCTGAGCTGAACTCTGCCCGTATGATAATGTTCTGTGGGAGTGTTATCATCACGGACGCTCATGCCCCAGTGACTACAGAGACATTTTAGTGTTGCCTTTCATCTCCTCCACACTTCTGCATTAGAGTAGTAAGAGTGTCAGTGTCAGACGTGGGTGTTGTCAGGGCCGACGCTGTTCTGACCTCATCCCTATTAAACCTGGGAGAAGTGTGGGAATAAAGCTTCGATGGCCTTTTTCAAAATTTCAACGACGACAGTCTGAAATGGAAAATATTACAGTTTTTTTTTTAAGATCGGATACATTTTTGTGGGGGCCAAGAACAGAAGTATCGTATACTGTTATAGTGGATGACCCATAATTGTGTTAAAATACTCGGTAGGATCCAAGATGGAACTCATTTCTTACTGAGACAAACCTCTAGGGTTAATCCATTTTGAAATTCTAATTGAAATTCAGACTCCTTCAGTGCACAACAGACATATTACACTCTGCACTGACAGGAGCCAGTATTGGCTTAATCGTGCCACTGGGTGCAGCTTCCATGTGTCATTTTATTTGGTTAAAGGATTTGAGAGCATCTTCCTCAGCGCTCGCTGCACACAGAGATTACAGATCCGTGTGTATTACGTTTGGTTTACTCTACACATCTTTTAAACAGCGGCCACTCGACGCTTTTCCATCCGGCTCGCTCTACACGCGCTTGTTGCATCTACAAACTACGGCGGCCACGGGAGGGGCTGCGAGCTGATCAATTACCCTCACTCCCAATCTTTATTTGGTACCTTGGATTATATGCTGCCACTGATTAAGAGCTTTTCCCAGCTCAGAATTTATGGTTCCTTTGAAGTAATAAAATCCCTAATCTCCCCCCCCATCCGCTCTCACTGCTGTCTGCAGCGGTGAGAGATACTGGTGTCCTCTCCTCTCCTCTGCTGCTTTGATGTTCAGCACCGAGGGAACTTTTCTCTCTGACTGTGCTGCTGGCCTCGCAAGTCGCCGGTCGTTTTTCTGAGCGACAGAAACAAATGAGTATCATGTTCATCTCGGCGTGTTTGAAGAGGCGTCACTGTCACCGCTCATATCTCTATGATAGTAGCAGAAAAAACACCTGTCAGGCCTGCTTGGGCTCCATTTCACCATTCTTCACACTAGGCTGTCACTCTTACAGAAGGTGGCGTGGGTGGATTTTGTTCACTGAAGTTAAACATCAAACATTCGCATTCAGCCTGCTGAGTGTTGTCGCTAAAACATCTGAGGTGACGTGTGAAGGTTCTCAGGCGGCAGCTGGTGAATGGATGCAAGAGTGTGTGTTCTTCTTCTTCTTCTTCTGCTCCCAGAATAAAGTCCACTTCCCCATCCTTCCCCTCTGGCTGTTTTCTGATGTGTAACATGTTTGTTCTGGTCTAAATCAGGGATGTTGCTCTTACAATGCAGGAACTAAACAAGCATACAATGAATAGATCAACATCCAAATCAAACCAGGAAGAAGTTCAAAGTAATACAGGTCCAAGAGGAAATGGGGATACTTCCTATTTCCTACTTCCTGGATGAAACAATCCACCAGTGGAGCTGAATTTGACTTGGGGACAATGTGTAGAAAACCACACGAGCGCCTGCGGACACCTGAACACAGCAAAGGCCACTGGGAAAGTTGAGAGGATTCCCTGTGGATTGCTGTCACTGGGAAGAGGAAACAGCTGTACAGATTAATAAACTGTAAAATTAAAAAATCTTTTTAATTTGATTGTAAAATCAACTTAAAAGAAAGAGAAAACAAGGGAGACCGAGAGAGAAAACCAATGACTCTCTGCAAGGTGTCATTAGTTACAAAGACGCGGAGCAGAGCGGCGGACGAGGAAGAGGCGCAGATCACAGGAATATTTTTACATTTAATCCCAATAATTAATCAACTCAATCACTTCGATGACCTTTTTTTCTCTAGCACGTGCCAACCAAACGCACGACTTTCACAACCGCTGAAATTTACCGTCAGTTTGAAAGGTGTCAGTTGTGTGACATGCGAAGGAAATAGATCGCTACGCAACCACCTCTTTCAGAGCAAATGTTAAAGAACAGCAGTAACACGTTTTTAGGACTGAGCTAAAATGGTTACATGATGCAGTTTGCATTTAACGACACATCAAGGCTGCTGCTGCGCTTTATGAATCATTTCCTGTTTGCTGTGTGCGCGTGTTGTCTGGCCCTCCATCCACCTCCAGTCTTCACTCGTGGGCTCAGATGTGGGGATACCTGAACATTAGCCCTCTGTAGGAACAACCAATCAGCTGATTTCAGACGAGCTGCAGGAATCTCAATGAGCCTCCTGCCCCTCAGTGAAAGGCCTGCTTGTAGTGTGTAATTACAGGGCTGCTGGCTGTCTTTGATGACACCGTATTGATCTGGCAGTGAGCATGGATGCCGGCTTAGCATACAGTCCTTTGTTATTCGGCCTTTTGATTTTTCTTCATGCCCAGACCGAAGTGATAGGCCATCCGTCAGGATCGGGCGCTCATCTGACACTGAGATGGTACTGTATGTGGATAGACCCAGTAATAAGAACATCAAACATCTCTGACGGGAGAAGGATGACCTTCCTGCCAAAATATGAGCTACGCGTTCTCCTGAGCTAACCAGGATCGTAAACACTAAACACATCCTGTGTCACGGGCGCCTTCTCATTCCTATTCATATGAGCAAGTAGACGACAGAACGAGACGCCGCCGTTCAAAGCCTATTTTTTATGGAGCAGCAGCAGCTCTTTTATTTAGCTCCATAAATATGATATATTTTGTCCTTGGCTGTAGTTAAAAAGCCTATCCGCAGGGGATGATACGGGGTTGATGATCTGCTAGCAACTGTACATTTTTCTCGTGCTGAATATGCTGAACGGAACGGCCTAAGCTGTCACAATGCCAGCAGAATGTAGCTATCGAATTAAGATGTACACGCGTCTGACCCGAACCTGTATAATCTGAGTCTGTTCCATGGGGTGAACGTGCTTCCATCGGTGCCCATTTCAATAGCATTGAAGTGTGTGTACGGTGTGATGTTCGAAAGAGCTGATTTACTGCCTTCACTGAAAGTGTAATTGTAAAGTTTTAAGTGCGTATAAAAGTACTGTGAGAGACGCACGTGCACAGACACACACACACACACTTCTAGCATCCTGATACACGACAGCAACTCTCAAACGAGGATTTATAAGCTCCCTCCATTCCTTGAACCACCGACATCCATCTGTTCATTTACCAGACAGCATGAGGACCAAAGTAGCCCAGGGGTTCCACTTCCTGGCCAGGTCCTCCAGGTTTATATATATACAGTATATATAATCAATCATATAGAATTAATCAAGAGTATTCTTATACATGGTTCCTTCCAAGTTGGAACCTGCCAGGATGGCCTCACCCCCTCAGCCAACTGTTTTCAATGCAGTAAAGTGGATCCACACCGAGCACCTTGCTGAAAACCTAAACCTTTGATGTGGTGGGGCCATGCTAAATTCCTGACTTCCTGGTTGGCGCATGTTTGTTTTTTTTTACATTGAATTGCCACCTTATTGTAGAGGAGTTGTATTGCTGACCCACTCGAGACAAACCCAGCTGAGGGGCCGGACGACGCACAGTTGAACAATCCATCATGACTTAGATCCAGTTAAACAGGACCTGGGTCCCTGTCAGGCTCAGCCCCAGAGAAAATGAAACAGAAAAGTCATCTGTTTCTGCTCTCCTCCTCATGCAGCCTGTGTGGCTCTGAGCAGTCCACCCAGCCACACCATCACACTTCCAACTGTGAGACTTGAGTGCTGAGACTTCAAATTAACATGTGACTTGCAAAAAAAAAAAAAAAAGATTTGGTCCAACCGCTTCGGAAATAAAGATATATAACCTTCTCCTGAGCTCAGAGGAAAACAGTGAAGGAAGCAGAGTGTTCCTCTGACGTCTGGAGCGGCGCCGACTGCAGAGACAGTGACAGTTTAAGGTCAGCAACCAGGCGGCTGGGAGGTCACCGCAGAGCCACAGGACTGGCTCAGGAATCCTAAACGTAGATGGACTTCTCAGCTTTCCCCTGACAGCCTTTTCGCTCACGCTGATATAAAGTAGCAGGCGAGCGGTGGCGTGGAGTTGAAGCTCCGGAGAAGTTAAATGTGTTTTCTACAGGTTGTGACCTTACTGTCCACATCAAAATCAGACACAGCGTAGTGGATTTCATTCAGTATTGGATCACTGGATCAATTTGATGCTTTTATGAGACCGTTTGATTGATTTCTCATATGTTGATGTGGTTATTTCAGGTGTAGGTGTGTCCAAGTGTTCATGCTTTAGGTATATATGCAGCTTTATCAGTAGTGGAAGTAAAATAGCAGGGTTTGGCTGGAGGGTGGTGCTAAAGGAAAGCATTTATCCCCTGGGGAGGATGAACGAGGCCAACAGTGCTCATGTATTCCACGGCTTTGGTCCCTAGCAGCAGTTTGCCCTTTAAATTGAATGGAAATCTACCCTTTCTACAATGTCAAGGGACACCAATCCCATTAAGAAAATCCAGCCAAACATATTGGGATATCTTAGAATGGAATTAGATCGTGGTTGATTGGTTGTTTTAACCTGATAGCGGCATTCAATAAAAAGCGAACACCACAAATATACAGTATCCGTTGAGCTTCATTGCTCGTTGATATATGTTGATTTGCATTGTAAATCAAAGGTAATGTGCGTCAAAAAATTAGTCATTGTGTATAAATAGTAGGCAATAAAAGCCCAAGGGAGGCAAGTCAAATCAAATCCTATGACGGAGCAGATCGTTTCAATAAATAATCTGCTCTATTTTTACAGATCCTCCCAGTTTCAGATGATTTCACAGATCACAGACAAAGTTCCCATATAACGTGAATCGTTATGGCGCACTGTCACAGCGCGTGTGGCGAGAGGAGGCGTAGACTTACGTAGGGAGTGCCACTCGTCCTGCCTTATCGTCTTGGTGATGTTGTACGACAGGTTTTTGGGTATGGTAGCTGAGGAGTAGTGATACTTGATGTAGGAGCACCTCGCAATGGAACCTGGAGAGAAAAGAAATCGGCCTTGAATCACAGGTCCTTACATAACATCCAGACTTTCAACGGAAGCTCGAGATAACATTGTCGAACGCTGGTGCGATTCAGACCAAGAGGTAATTTCTGCAGAAATTAATTAAATCCTCCTTCATTTGGAAGAACAATAGCACAGCACTCTGCAGTAGCTCAACAGTCATTGTGTCAATGGTGAAAAAGCACCAACATACAGCATATTTCTATTACCTTCAACTCTGACACAATGGCTGTCAGAGGAATGATGTGTTCTTCAAAAGCTATTAACTAATCAGTCATGGAAGCTTTTCAGTGTATAATTATGAATGTCTGTGAGGGTCCCTGGGGCTGCTGATGTGTGTTGGCTTTCTACAAGAACAATGAGTCTTACTGACAGAAACATGTCACTATTACTGCGGCCAAACTAAACCACAACTGGGAGGGAAAGATGCACGTACTAGCAGAATTCTTAATCGGTTTTAAATGCACACACACACACACACACACACACACAGGTATCCTTTTCTCAGCCCTTCTATCTTCTTTCCCTCACCTAATCACCAAAATCACACACATGCTCTTTGTTTTTCACCCTGTTGTTCTCCAGAATCCCTGATCCAACACAAACCTCCAGAACCCTCTAAACATCCCTAAATGGTTTCCAGGAAGTTGTCTCTGTTTCCACCTTCCCCCCCTTGTCCCTGGACAGTGGCTTCATAATGCAGCATTGACAATCTCAGACGATTGTCTATAATCCATGCTCCTCTGCAGTGGTTTTCCTTTAGGCATCTCTCCTTACACCACCGTGTACTCTTTGAAGTAGATCCCACCACAAACTCCTGAGATCCCGTGGCCGGGGGTGATCAGTCTTGGAGCTGGTATGGATTTTCCTGAAGCCTCTGAGACCTGGAGGGGTTTCAAATAGGCCAATAAAACTGACGAGAGGCTCATCAGAGCTATGTGCCAATGAGCTTCTATTACCTAACCAGTAGTCATTAGAGCGCATATAACCATCTCCTGAAAAACCCCGATCCATACCTCTCACATAGAGACACACCATTAAGAAGGCCACAGGAGGAGAATTTATCGTACAATTATACAAGTAGGGGTTTGGACAGCTGTTCCTCTGTTGCAAAGTAGAACCGTGAATGGCCTGCAGGTAATAGGTGCTCATTCACATCTCTGCTCATCACTCAAGTCATTCATACTCTCTCTGCTGTCTGTTCCACCTCTACACCCATCCTTCTACATCTGCTGGACTTGATGTGTTTAGGAGATGTACTTGGATTTAAAGATTTATGTATGCTGAGTGATCAGAATTCATTTGATTCCAGGAATTTAGTGGTGTGAGAGCTGTGAGATGTGCTCCGGCATCTCTGACGCTGGGAAAAAGTCATCAGTCATCGAACGAAACGATGAACGGACAGACGATACATCGATTTGAATTTCATAATTTGTGCCACCACCGTTTGATTATTTTGATACACTGAATTAACAAACAGGATTAAGGAAACATTATTACATACAATCAGGGGAGTCCAAGGAATGCTGGATCTCCATCAGGGAGTGAGTTTAAGGACGAACATGCATTTTATTCGCCCAGACATTCGGGCACCAGGAGTTTGCTCACAAAGAAGTGTGTTTATATTATATTATATTATATTACATTATATTATATTATATTATATTCTAGTTAATTACATCCTGACTGACGTGGTAGGTCCAGGGTTGTTTCAGGGGTAAGCAAGGGCATCACGGAGATCATTCAATCTTCTCTGAATTATGAATTCTCCTCATGTTATTAACGCTTTGACGTCTATCGGTCACTCTCTAATGAAGACAGCAGGCAAGGATGGGCAGAGCTCAGGATCCGATTGCAAAGTTGGGATGTAATCCTGTTTGAAATAATGAAATAAAACTGCTTGATGAGGAGCCGCTCCTCCTCTTCCTGACGTGGCTCATGCGTCTAATGAGGACGCCTCCTGATCGCCTCCACGGGGAGATGTTGCAGGCTCACCAAAGTGGTAGGTGAGAACAGGGCAGACTCAGATGATGATGGAGTGTGGTACTCTGAGCTGCACGTCACTGCTGTGCTGTAGATTTAGGTTGACACACGCTTTGTGTGATGGTAGGCTGGAGACTCCTTCGTCACATTCTTCATCTTGTCTGAGAATTAACAGCATTGCTCCAAAATATTCCTCTCAGCTGAATACTGTAATAGACTTTTCATTCGTCACGCTTGCAAATGAAACCATCCAAAAACAGGCCCACCTCAGATAGCGACAGCTCTACACTGAATATTTGAAGAGCTAATTAACGGGCCATCTCTTGAATTCTGATTCTAATAATGGGCTTTCAGTGTTCTTTCCACCAAGATGAAGTCACCGAGTGTAAAAAGCTCAGGAGAGAGGAGAGGAAATGCGCAGACAGGCATTTAATCCCAGCCCCATCCCTCTAAAGCCAGCCCCTGTCAGGCAGCATTGATACATGTGTGCGTGTGCATTATGCTGAAGAGAGAACCTGTCAATAACTTGGGACAATCTCCTCAGGGCCTCCAGTCCAACTCTGAAAAAAGGGATGTCGGTATTGATCAGCTCCATTATCTGTGTGCTCTCTCTGTCTGTGGTCATCTTTACCCGGAATGTTTTTCCAAATACTGAAAAACTGACATAGTTTAACTAAAATGATTATTTATTCTATTACTTTTGATCCATTCCAGATGTCATGAAAAATTCATGAATGTGGTGTCTGAGCTCTGGACTTCGCTAGAAGGTGAGCATGATGACATTAGGAATCTAACACACACGTCGTATGGTGTCTTATGATCCCAAAATATGTCATAAACATCACTAAAAGTATAACACGACTTTCTTCACTCAGAAAATGAGCAAGAAACTTAATTTAACAGCAATGACTGATACTTGTTCTGTTATATTATAGCCAGAAAGAGCAAAAACACCCAGTTAAGTGGTTCAGTCTAAATTTAGAGTTAAGCTGGGAGAGCCCCAAGCCCCCTGACCATAAATAGGATGAGAGGGTACAGAAAATGGACAGATGGACGACCGTAAAAGTATTCATGCCTGCAGTCAAACATCAGTTCAAATTTCACAATCACAACAATAAAGGCACATCTCCAATATTCAGCGGCAGAGCGGCAATGAAGTATTCCCTCCAAAACAAAGACATTTTGTCTGGGTCACTACAGATGTGAACTTACACGAGGAAGCAGCTTTTCCCAGTAGAGAACAGCCGGTGCAGCACTGGCAGCCATGTGGCTCGGGTCCACGCCTGCCAAACACACGGTTGACCCTCACACACCACACATAACCCCAGTGTGTGTACTACATCAGTGTTATTTTGGTGCTTTTGGTCGTCATCCCGGCCAGTTATCCTCACACTGCGCACAGTTTTACACATGCATCATAACACGAGGCGCCAGTGTCCCGTTTGTTTGGAATTACGCATATGTGGCACTGGTATTTGCTGAATCTCATCCCCCATGGTGATTTGGAGCATTTCTTCCATTTGGCTGGGTATTCGCAGTGATTTTATCATCCATCTTATCAGCCATTCCATCCAATTCAACGCCTCGGGTAACATGTTCACCTGCACTTGATCTAACCATGGTCCCATTCCGATCCGTTTATCCACCATCCCTGCTGATTCACACAGACGACTCCCATCTGCTCTCATCCAGCCTGGTACAAACACTCCACAGCTTCACTCCGTCCTCTGTCCAGTCGTTTTCTTCGGTTTCCTGCGGTCACCCTGTGTTTTTGTGGTTGTGTTTTGACCTTGCCTGTTGTTCCGCTGCCTGGATTTGGATTATGTGAGATGTCATTTGGATGGTTTGCCGTGTCGCGCTTTAGTTGCCTTGCCTTTGGATGGTAGGACCCGTTACCTGCTGAGACGTGTTGACACGTTGACAAAGCAGTGCAGCGAACACTCCTGGAAGTTCAGACAAACTGTTTAGTCCAACACAGCCCTGCTACAGGGGACACTAAACAACTTTCTCTGGATTTTTTGATTAATTTACATTGATTTTATCCTTTTTTCTGAGTTCAGTAGGACAACACACCCATGCAGCAGCTTAAATTGGACTACTGTTGAGTTTGGTTTATGCGATCTGATCTGATGGCAGAAGGACTATGGCTACAAAAACACACTACAGGCTGTATTTAGATAATCTATGGCACATGGTCTGGCACCATACAGCATCCAGCACTTTGGGGCCAAGTCCATTTTTCTGTTTAGACGGTGTGAAATATCAGCGCACAGTGAGGTGCAGGGTGCAAAGCGGTAGTATTTAGGCCCCTAATTAATCATAGGTGTGTTTGATGCCGAACATCAATTGAACCAATGAGAGCGTCACCTGACATTCCGTTTAGGAGCAAAGTGCACTTGAATGTGTTTCATTGCCATTTAGATGGTAGCAGACTAGACCTGGCCTGACAGGGCAGACAGGAAACAGATTAGCTCGTGCGTGAGGTGAACACGGGCAAGCAAATCATCTACTGGAGTGGCTCGCAACCACCGGAGGCATGGACGATTTTATTGGACTTTTTGTTAGCCGTAAACCAACAGAAGACAACCAGACAAATGTAGATTTCACAATTTTCATTTTTATGTAGGTAAGTCACTTCCACAAAAATACAGAGCGCTTTGCATACACAACGTACTCTGCAAACACGTCGGCTATTTTAATGTCATACCGTTTTATTTTCATACCAGAGCAGCAAATAAACAAAGTCACGCGACCATAGCTACAACATAAAAACATTGGAAAAAAGCCGACAAAGGACAAAACGTAAAGTCTTATGAATCTCAAATATGTGGAAAAGACAAATGGAATATTAGACAGAAAACAGCAACATAATGCCTGCAGGAAGTAAAGATGCTGTTCAGCAAAGAATAAAACAAATCCTGGATAATTCTATGGAATAAATGGGAGAGTCTGAAGCAGGGTTACACGGCAGAGTGGCCGCTCTCTTCCAACATTGACTCGGGTAAGTGTATCGCGTTTCGGACAGGGTTTTTGACTGATGCACGTTAGACGGAAACAAGAGCGATGAATGCCTCCTTCTCCAGAGGTTGTAACGATCCATCCACAACCACACACAGAAAACACAGCTCACCGTTCGCACATTATGCCATGATGACTACATTTCCTCAACCTTTGCATTCTGCTCTCCAAATATGTGAACAAATCATTGCCTTTAATGAGTGAATTTTCAGGAAAACGCGGCGAGGTGTAAAATGTATGTGAATAGGAAGCATCCCACACAGTGAAGATGTACAGTAACTGTGTGTGAAGTGGGAGCACAGAATGAGAATGAGGAGTAATCTGATGCTCGGGGTGTGTGATACATTTAATATCCTTCTGCATCAATCACCATCTGCTTCCTCTGCCCGGGGATGAGCTGGAGCTCTGCTGCACTTCCACTCTCTGATTTCCTGGTGAGGGAGGCTGCATTAGTCACCATTACAACTCTGTGCCGCTCATCTGTGTGGACGACTGCGCCACAGGAAGTCTATTCCCCAATTCCAGGCTTTTTTTTTTGCAACAGAAGACACATCACATTACACCATGTTCGACTGTGACACCAAGAGGAGCTCCTTCCATCGCCGTGCTGGGAGCGATGGAACCGCTCCGGGATTCTAACTCTGGTCTTTCAGCCAAAATGTCCATAAAAAAATTGTGTTTGGTATGACAGATTATTGGGGCAAGTGTTGTAATGAATAAATAAATGAAAGTATAAAAAAGGAGTGTTTGAGAATGTTCTAATATTTTGAAAAAAAAGGGACCAAAAGGGACAAAAATTGTCACCAGTAGCCTATGAAGTCATAAAATGTCAACACAATCAATCCTTTACTAGAGGTGTAATATTAAGCGGATGCTAAGCGTGGTTTTCGTGAATGTTTTAACGTGTGTTGAGTGGATGCACTCGTCCTTACTGAAGAGTTTTCAGAGGTCTCGTGAGGTGTCTCCTACAATCGCTGGTGAACGACCTGCACTTGAAAGCTGCAGATGATGAGACGTAGCCAAAGTCGTGTTTGAAAAAAAGAGCGCTTTCAAAAATTCTGAGACGTAGGCTACAGTAAGTCTGTCTGTCTGCCATCAAACCCACAGTGAGATGAGCTGAATCAGAAGATGAGAGGGATGCTCAGCTGTAGCAGACGTGTCTAATCAGGGAGCGGGCGTGTCTGTCTGATGAAATGTTTTGATACATGGCCTTGACACTCTTCTTTTTCTTTTCTCTCATTTCCTGATGACCACACGTACCATTATGGATGAAGAAAGACCTTCCATCATTTACACAAGTAAACTAAGTTATTGATATTATCTATATTTATATCTAACTTTAGCTATCAGCACTATAGCTAGCTAGCTTGCTAACGTTAGCTAGCTAGCTAGCTATAGTGCTGATGTACAGCCCCTATCCACAGCATATGGGAGACTGTGCAGTAGGCATAGCTTTGAATGGATTTATTTGTTAATGGATAATGAACGGGGCACAGCTGGGACCACTGATTAACCAACGCAGCTGGGGAGGAGAGAACAGAACAGACGCTGTGGACACTGAGAAGCTTGGAAAAGCAAAAGATACTATAAGGCTCAACACGGCCGACCAGGGACGCTGAATGGATCACAGTTCTGTTTTTGGATCAGTAAACTCAGCAGATTGTTTGTTTGGGAGCACACTGACAGATACTCACATTGTTCCTACAGTTATTCGTCCAATTCTCTGCTGATTGAGCTCACAGATTCACAAAATGTTTGATTAAATCATCAGGAAAATAGTCAATTAAAATCCTGCCCACTTTTCCAGGTCATTGTAGCAGACAGACCTCCAATGCTGTCAATTATCTTCAATTTCCTTCAACCTCAAACTTCTCTTTCTCTTTAAGAAACCCAAGGCCATGAATGAATGAAAAATCAATACAATACACTCTTATTAGCTAATGTGAATGAATGCAGTGGTGAGGAGAGAGGAGTGTGGGAACAAACACTGAGGGGACCAGACAACCATGTTTTTTTTGTGACAGGTCCCTGACTCTAGCTGTAATTGGTTCACTGCTGATGGGGATTTAAATTTGCTTGCTGGGCGTTGCGTTAAGTGTGGAAAATGAACTTGAACTCCACTGCCCAACTACCTAAAACGGTCTACTTTACATTTTAAGTAATTCACATAGTACACTGTCCATCCTATAGCTATTTTTAGTCATTTATCTATTTTCTATATCTTTTTATCCTGTGAGGACGGGGAACTAAACGAGTGGACGATCTCTCAAAAAAACCTCTAAAAACTTCACTCAAAATACATTTTCTACAACTGAGATTAGTTGAGTCTCAAGGGAGCTTTTTAAAAAAAACTCCCAGACTACTGCTTGTGCTCTGTCACCTTTCCTCCATTACAAACCTATTTCCTGTCTGTAATGGTTGAATCTCTGGAAGCACAGGCTCGAGTGGAGCGGAGGGACATGCAGATGAATCAATCCTCTTTCACTCATTCACACCAGCATCATCCGTTTACAACACAGCAGCAGCTGATCACCGTTAGAAACACACAGACAGTGATGGAGAGCTGTGAGCAACCAGCAGTTTTGCACATCACATTACACGCTGCTATTGTCACTGATCCAAACAAAATCTTATACTGGTCTGGATTTGCATACAAATGCATGACGGTTTTGTCGGGATAGTCACTCACTCAGTTATTTGTTGTACAAATAGTTTCAAACGCCTTATAATATGAAGAACGACTACAGCGATGTGTTGAAGCAGCTGTTTCATTCTCCGTTTTTCTTTCGCAGCTTGTCAATGCAGTGTTTTTCTCTACGATGAGGACTGTCCACCCCACTGTTCCTTCTCAGTGTTACCAAACCTGCTTTTGATTCAAATTTTCAACCTTAAGATCATACAATGTCATGGTTTTCAGGTCATATTCAAAGTTGCGGCAGTTCTACTCCTGGCTCTCTCCAGAGGTATCCAGATCAGGCTTCAAAAGCGACCATTCCACAGAAACGGCCCTGCTGTAAGAGCCGCCTCCAAGTCCTTGGCTGTCTCTCTACTTGACCTGTCTGCTCTGCTTGACAACATGAGTCACCAACTCTGCTCACTGCTCTGCCCCGAGTGGGCGTACGTGTCCCCCATAGCAATGGTTTGAATCCTACCTAACAGGGCATCATTCCAGGCTACATGGAGAGGTGGGATGTCCATGGCTGGGTCCTAGCTTAGACCAGGAGTGCCTCAAGGACCAAAGCTTGGTCCCCTCCTCTTCTCTCTGCATAGAACCTGACTTGGTTGTGTCATGAAGGCTTACCCCTTCTATCCATCGATGACCACCTCTCCATTTTTGAGCACATCGATTCCACTGTGTGGGAATGACAGCCTATCCGTCCAAATGTTTGGACTCAACTGGTCCAAGCTCTGATTATTTCAAAACTGGATTACTGTAATGCTTTTCTCGACACCCTCTGCTGTAAAACCACTCCAACGTTTGTTTTCATCCAACTGAAACAGGCTTGGTTCTCCTCTCCTGGACTCCCGCTGACTCCATGTTGCTCCATGCATCAAGCTCAAGACCTTGACGCTTGCTTTCAGGTCAACCAGCGGGACGGCCCTCACCTATAAAAGCACACTTATCTGGCCTTAGACTCCTACCAGGACCAGCAATGTCAAATGACTCCCGCACAACACGGCTTCATGTTGCTGTCCAGAACCTTTGCCTTCATTGTCACTCGCAAATGTTATTCTCACAGCCAATTCATTAAAAACCTTCAAGAAACACTTGAAAGCTGTACTCTACCCTGAGCACTCTCAGGATCCTGCTCTGTCCCTCTCCAGTCGCGTTGATAGCTTGGTAGCTAATGACTCGACTGCCGAGCCCTTTGCGGTGGACTCCTTGATTTAACAAACTGCTCGTGTTGTTCCTCATTTGCGAATTGCTTTGATAAAAGTGTTAGCCAAATGCATGAATGGGAATGTGACCGTGAGTCCTGACACGCTGAACCGAACGTTCAATTGGCCTCGTGTGTCCGGGTGAAGACTTCCCTCCTCCAGCAGAACTTAGATTTAACTCCACTTAAATTCCTCTATGCTGTGTGTACTTTTTCTGGTCCAAGATTATCATCCCATCTGGTCCCCCACTCGAACCAGCCACCACTGCCTTAGTTCACTGATCTCGAGATGAGAAAATATTTACATTTAAAAGCCATAATATTAAGATCGAGGAGCATATCTGATGGAAACCATAGCCAGCTGCCTTGGCCTAGTTCATTTCTGCCCGTGGCAGAGATAGCTTAGACAGCTCATTGCCAGATGGGAGGTCCTGTTACAGTTCAAGCCCTGCATGTCCTCATTTTTGCATGACCCACTTCATATGTCCCTCCATCTTCCTCCCCCCTGCGCCCCACACACAGACCCGTGGGATTAGAATAGAAGACGGGCAGGAACGACGCTGTGTTCACCCAGTATGGAGGATCCACAGGCACAGATGGGAGGCAGGTTGAAGAGAGGAGGATAAGATATCCACCCTTTGTTCACTAGCACCGCCTCGTCTACTGCTGCATCACGGCAAGTCTGTGGGATGTCAGCTGTCAGTGTGAAAATGAGGCTGGTGTTGCCACAGCTCGTCACAGTAGATTGATGTGACTGTGAACTGGTAATTACATTTACAGGATGTTCAAGTGATGCATGTCACACAAATTCCACCTTTAAAACCGATAGTATGTACTCTAATGACATGTGAAAGAACCTAATTACAAGTGATTGAACAACTGATTGAATCCTGTTGGGTTTTACCTGAATAAATGTGAAGAATTTCTACCTTACCGTCTACATTTGAAGTTTAACAACGCCACTGAAAGAATATTTTCTCTGGAAATCTTGCATTAAAATACGGAGTTAAGTCCGTCGCATGGATAGAAAGACAGCTTCAGTGGGTTCATAATGTTGCTCCAAATCTGCTGAATGTCAGTCGGCAGTGGTGGCGCCCCTGATGGCTCACCTGGCAGAGCGCATGCGACATACTGCAGAGGTGATCCTGGTTTGATCCTGACCTTTGTCCTTTGCCGCATAGTGCAAAAATGGAAAAAAATAAAGCTAAAAGAAAAAACAATTATTGCACTGTTTGTAAAATGCAGAAATAACTGCCAGATAGTTTTGACAAGTATGAATAGGAAAAAACGGCAATTAAATGACTGTCTGTGTGTGTGTTTTGTATTGTACACTATGATTTGCCCCGTTTAGCAACACCAGTTGCATCTATAAGGACAATACGTGATTAAACTGAATTTCCAAGAAAAACTATTTCATTAAAGTTGTTGTGTCCACCGCGTTGGTGTTGGAAGGCAGATGCAGCCATCACAGCACGGTCCCATCAGAATTTAGCTGGTCCAGTTCTACCTCACACTGGGCTGTCAGACATACTTCCTCAGTAATAAGCAATTAAAGAGAAGAAATCCAGGTGTTTCCTTCTGCGTGGCTCAGTGGGATTTCATCAACCTCAGTCTGTCTGAAGTTTGTAGCCCCTTGAATGCACCACCGCTTCTGGACTGTTAACATCAAAACACAATTTTCCATTGTGGTGTCACTTTCACACCACAGGAACCCTTTGAAGAACCTCCCAGGAACGCTGGAACCTTCCCACCGCCGGAACCAGATGTCTAGTTCTTTAAATTCTTATATTAAGCTTTATGTGAAAAGTAAATTTCAACATATAAGCTCCAGTTTTGTGAAAACATTACAGTTGTATTTTGTTGTGTGTCCCCGATTTTGGGGGATTTTGATTATTACTTTATAGCTATTTCACAGTTTCATCTGTTTTTTGCACAAAAGGAAACGAAAATGTTGCCATGTTTACTAGCACTAATAACAACAATAACAACAACAATTAGTAGTAGAGGAATGACTATTATTAATGTTATACCAAGTCACTTTCCTCTCTGTATGATTAAGTCTGTGTAAAGGCATCACTCTGGACATTTTTAACATTTTGATACAGTTTTATTTATAGTATATTATTTATTTACTTATTTTTTAAGGTGTTGTCACATCCTGTCTTATCTCCTCATCCTGAGTCTAGTTATGTGTGTTTAGTTTTACTCCTGTAATCTCAGTATTTGTGTTTCCTGTGTTTGTTTTATTTTGTAGTGCTCACATCTTCTCTCGTTTCAAGTCCCTTTACTTCCTGCCTTTGTGTGTTTCCTGCTTGTGTGATTACCTGGCCTGTCCTAATGTGTTTCACCTGTGTCCTATTGTGTCCCTGTGCTGTATGTTCTCTGTCATACGTCCCCTCTGTGCCTGCTGGTCTTTGTACCCACAGTGTGTGAGGCGTTCCATCCGTTCCTCTGGTGTTGATCAGTGTGACCGACCCACTTTTTGTCTTTTGGCCTTGCCTCTTTTTGGATACTCGTATCGTATTGACTGACTACCTGTGTACCTGACCTCTAACGGTGAGTAAACACCGTTTGCCTCTGACCCCTCTGCGTTTGGGTCCCTGTGTATCTGGGCTCTGACAGGTGTATAAGGCTGCTGTTCTTACTGGGTGGCCTCCCCTCTCCCATAACAATTGAAAAGCAGCCATCTGTAGCACGGTTAGAGTTGGATTTGTGAAATGTGTATTCAAAGTGTGGTAAAGTTGGCTGCGGCCGTCTACAACGCTGGCCTCTTCACCCCAGGACACACACGGTTCACACAGAGGAAGAGGGATAACGTTCACACTCATGGTGGGAAACTGTGTTAATGATCTCAACAGTTTAACAGGCGTGTGGGGGTTGTCTTTCTCCTTCGGAACGGGGATGATCATTTGAAGGATTTCAGAGTGGCTGGTGATTGAATGTAAGTTGTTTTAAAGTGAACGTTAACCCATAATTTTCCAGGCTGGAGATTAAGCTTACTGACACCCAAAGGGGATTCAGCTAATAAATTAGGTGTGTGTATTTCTCCAGTCAGCCAGAGGAGGATCTTCACACCCTCGCCCAGTAGTACTGGTTTCTGTCATTGGGCCAGGAAGGATCTTTACAGAGGATCCTAAATCTCTCCTGGTAAATAGGAGATGAAGGATTGATTGCTGTATTGCAGTGGAGACGACTGAAATCTCTCCTTGTCTGAGATGTTTTTCACTTCACTCATGGCTGCACGATGTAATCTGACTGTCCAACTCTTTGCAGAGGGCATCTCAACAACTATTGATCAGACTGTCATGGCATTTGATATGGATGCTTCTGGTCCCCAGAGGGTGTAATGCTTTGCTTCGAATGTGCGATCGTCAAGTCAATGCACACAACCTACTGGAAACCACTGGCAGGGCTCTAATATACTTTGTAATGAATACTAAGCAGGAAATGTTTGTTTGTGATGACAAATGTCCCAACTTTTCCCTGGCATCATCCTCAGGTCAAATCTAACAACTATAACTGTATTACTTGATCGGGCTCCAAGAATAGAAGCGGTATCAATATGAATAACGCGTGTGACTGATGAGACATGCAACACGCGCGGATGCCTGTGTATTATGACTTTATTCTCATAATACAGTGAGCCTGCGTTCAGATTCCCTGTGTTGTGACGTTTGCTAAAAGGATGACAAAGCTAAATATGTCACAGTGCTTCAAAAACTTAAACACGATTGTGCCTACAGTTTGATGTACTTCCTTTCTGCTTAGAGCGTAGAGTTTTGCTTTCTTGCTTCCAAACTGTGGTGATTTTCCCAGCAGCTGCAGCCAGCAGCTCAGCAGAATGTAATTTGGATTAATAGGTGTCACAGTTAGGGGGAATGAGATGCTCCTCTGCTCTTCAGCCACAGACAACCGGATTTTAACATCCAAATGTTGCTTAGCGCAGCTTTAAAGTTTTGTCAATTATTTTGCAGGACTGGCTGACTTTTTTTTCAGCGTTTGGTTCTTTTTGATTTGTGAAGTTGTGACAGATTTTTTTTTTTTGCAAAGTACCTGAGGCCCAAGGGACCTTTGTTCAATTCTTTGTCGTCACTGTTACTGTCAGCATGTTTTTCCCTGAGCCTGCAGACTGAATCTTCATGTTAACACGCTAGCTCTTATTTTAGTTTGAGCACTATTTTGCATCTCAATGTGAGCTGAATTCAGACAGAACACAAAGCACTGTTGCATATTGGACCATACGGTGAATGACATCCAGAGCTCCATGACTCAACAATGACGCTCTTCTTTATTTCTGTACATTTACATGCATGGAAAAAGTAAAAAGCAGTGGCACATCAAACGGTGAAAAGAAAACTATATAATCTGAAATAACTACAAAACCTCTGTTTGCCTCAGACTCTTTGATTTGTCTGTTCACTGCGGCTGAATTATTGTGTCAGTGTTCCCACCTGTTGGCATTTCACCTTCAGTATCTCTCCTTAGAGCTACTCAATGCGCACTCACCCGTATGCACCCTCGAGGTAAATATAGAGGTAATTATTGAGTTATCATCCGAGATAAAGCATATTATTATGTGCAGACTGATTCAAATTCAGACACTATCCCTCTATCTAACGTGTTCTTCTTTAGACTCCAACACACGTAATTGTTGGCTATTTATTCTCAACTTACTTCAATTCCTGCAATAAATTGTACATATATTGTCTGACCATGATCAGTCATTAGTTATTGATATATAAGCAATATTATTATTACAGCCACTTGTCAGGAAAAACAAGAAGTCTTTGCACCAAACCCGTACCTGAATCAATAATCTGACAAAATGTCACTATTTGCTAACCTCCAGCTACAACCTTTACTTCTTGGAATCATGGGAGGATACAAATATCCACACTGCTGAAAACTAACAAAATTTGCAACAGCCTTGTTTTGTCAGACCAACAACAACAACATTTTGATGGCTCCGGTATGAAAATGCTTCAAAAAGTACAATAATAGATCAAATGATACAACCAGCAAACACGTTTTCCATTCTGAAACTCAACCGGGAGCAGTGCATAAAGTATAAAGACTAGGCCACCAGTATTAAAGTGGGATGTTTTTGTGTATCCTAAAATCAAGGCAACCAACAACATGTTGAAAATCGATGATCCTACGAAACAGAGAAGAACGTGGCTGGATAAACATGCACACATGGTGCATGTACCTATGGTCTGAATTCACTATCTCACGTTAAGATCATGTCCCAGGATAATTGGCTTGCACCTGTGTGCCTCAGATAAGCCCCAGTACCTGTGTTTGGAACAGCAAAAACACTGGGACTGCAGGGTTTAGTGCCTGGTTCAGATTCAAGGTTCCCTACAAGTTAAATGGTAAATGGGCTGCTTCTCTAGTCTGGATAAAAGAGAGAGGAAAAGACAAGGGAGGACAGAGAGGAACTACTGAGACAGGAAAACTGTGTGAATAATGATGTCATCATTATTCAAATATGATGAAAATATCATCCTTCCTAACGCTCACACATTTTGCTAGAAATGGGACTCGGAACAATAAAGGGGAGAGGAATGAGCAGAAAACCTGAAAAGACGAAGGATCCAATCAAAACAGAGCCAATGACTCAGAGCGGCCCTATCTGAGAAAACGTGGCCAAAACGGTTCTCGCTGACAAATTCACTTTCGCTTCCAATTCCCATCCCTCCCCACTTGTGCAATGTCGATCCCTGGTGCTGAAGGGCACTATAATTGGACTTGGCCATTCAGGCCTGAAAATCAATTCTATCAATATGTGAAATAACTCTCCCATCTTCTCTCCACGCTTTAGATTATCCACTCCCACTTCACACTCCACTGTTTGGCTGCCCAGAGTTAAAGCCACAGAACAACATGCACACTGCCATATGAACAACTATATTACATCCACGTTATAAAACTATAGTTCACAGCTGCAAAATATTTGAGTGGTAAATAGACCAAATCATAACACTTTGACCTGTGCAACAACAGGAAATTTATTTAATGGGTCAACATTAAGTTATTAGACTGCAAAGCAACTTAACAAGATTAAAGTGCAATTTATAGAAGACAGTTAGGCTCTCATGGGGCTATTTTTTTTCTCTTGAAATCATTTGATCCATAACTAAAAAAATAATTGTTCGATTTCTATGTGGACATTCAAAGCTCTCTGTCATTTTATTCACAGCACCACCATCTGACCAGAACATCCTCTGGTCCGTAGGAAATATCAAAATCAATCCAGTCAGACTCTCCAGAGGATGAATCCATTCCATCTGGATTTTATTTCTGCATACTTGAAGTTCTACAATCAGTGCTTGAGCAATAGTTTAGCATATTAAATCTTCAAAGATGCTAGATTGCAAACAGTATGTGCGCTGTCAGCAGTTTATTTGTTTACACGTCCACGTAGTCTATTGCCCAAATAGCCTGGCTAGTATGAGCCTGGACCTCCTCTTTTATCCAGACTAAGCTGAGACTGACTAAGGTCTCAGTCAGACAGTGTGATCATACATCAGACTACTGCTGTGCATGTAAACATAGCTGATGTTTTGTTGGTGACAGTTAAACAGATGGTTAGGTATGTTAGGTCTAATGTCTGTACCATGTGTTCTTGCTTAGTTTATATCAAGCACAGTGGGATACACTGAGTTCCAGCATGTCACTCTGAGAAAGGAGCTCCAGGAAGCCTTGGGTTCCCAGGGGCCCCTTAGCAGCTCATCGCCAGAGAGCCATGAGGGAAGCAGTGGGTGTGACAGGCAGGTGGACCATATTCAGTTAGAGACGTTACTGTATTAGTCATGGACTCTGGAGATGGTGAGCTTCCTGCACACATGTTTCATTAAACTCTCATTAGACTCACATAAACTCATTTCAAATCTTATTTCCTATGATTTTATTGAGTTTCATATTTCGTTAACAACAAAAGTATTATTCAAAACATGTAATTGAGAGTGTGGTGCGTCTGATTCTGGCTGGCCCCTCCCAACAACAAAATAAGTAAATGACAGAAATCAAAGTAAATAAATCATGAAAAGTAGTCAAAATCCACAAATTAACACCACGGGGTTGCCAGCTCCATACTAACAACATGCTAACGAGTTGTCGGGTAGCTGCCAAGCTGACCAAATTGTGATGTTAAGGCTTGTTTTTGTTGCTTGTTTTGTGACATTCCAACAGATGATGATGATGATGATGATGATGCAACAACTGTAAAAGTCTGTACACATGTCACAATATGGCAACGTGTCGCTTTTCCACTTCACCATCACTTTATTTCCTTCTCATTCCACATTCACCTGGCTCATCTGGGATGATAGACTTCTGTGTATTTCCTGTTTACAACACACATAATCACACACCCACACCGTACCGCATCACCACCGCCTCCACAGATTTCTGGTGGAATCACTTGTTTGGTGCACACCTAAATGCATGTGAGAGTCCAAAATCACCCAAACTATCAAAGCGGTTTACTTGGTGAGCAGATGTGAAAAAGACAATTCACAATTAAGCCATCAGACCCAGTTGGACAATCATCCTCATCCAAACAAAGAAACCAGGGTCTCCCTGTAGCAGGCACCTGGTGGATGGACTGATTAGTCTGAGGAAACAGACTGGGACGGGCACCGTGCGGACCCACAGGTCGGTTCAGGCGGCACGGGAAGGAACCTGCTCCAGAGAGAGATTTTGTGTTTTTCCAAACGGGCACAATATGACAGTGAGCACTGAGTCTGAAACACACACACACAAAGCCATCCATCTTCAGTGACATTTCTTGACCAACTTTTCCCAGGTTCCGGCTGAAAACTCGCTCACTGTGCATTTAATTAACACCAACAGCCCTGTTGTTCTGCTGGGAATAACACTGACATGTTTTTTTAATGATACACTTTCTTGTTTTTCTCTGGAGGATGCAGTTTTCATTAATCAACTGACTGTGTCCTCCATTCCCCCCCCCACCCATTGTTTCAATCAGCTCTGAAATAAGTGAAAGGATTTGTGCTCACAGCAGCAGAGCGTCTCCTGACCTGCACTCTGACTTGCACGACCCCAGCAAACCACACACTGACAACGTAAACCAGTCTGCAAACCGCACACTGATCTGAGCAGCAGACAGCGTCAAACCTGTGATGGCTGCGCTATTCTAAATGTTCTGCAAAAATGCTGCGCTATCATTTTAACCCCCTGCCAGACTCGCCATGTTCTGGTTTGAATTTCAGCCACCGTGACATGGATGCTCTGTAAAGTAACATCAGAGCTCAGTCCAACTCAAGGGTCTCAGATCTGAGATTCTTGTCGCAAATCGGCAACTCCGTCTTACTTGCGTCCACACCTTGGTGGGCTGAGACCCTTCACGGCCATGGTAGAGGCTTGTCTGGGACATTCGGGTTGGACAATCATCTGTTGCCACGTGGCAACGAGCCATCAACCCAACTAAGGCCGCATGCTCTCTGTGCCATGTGCCTGTAAGTAAATGCAGCAGGTGTAGTAAATAAGTGGGTTTTTACTACAATAATTTACATCTGTTGATGTTTTGGTGATTGATAGTGGTGAGTGATGTCCTTTTTAAATCATCTCTTATTGGTACAACAGCCTGCAGATGTGATAAATTGATATTCTCCAGCCTCCACTGCATGTAGGCATTCATCGTAAAACATCTACAACACCGGTATGGACACAGACCCTAAGGAGATCCAGCACTCCCAATGCATTGTGGGGATTTGATCCTGTTGGAGTGTGGCGGCTAGCAGACTCGCTGTGGGAGGATCAGTTCCAGAATGGGACTGCATCTTAATTGGTCCTGGAACTGGTCTGGACAGTGCTGCTGGGTGAATCTTTCATTTCAAACTGCAGGGATGAGTGCGATCAGAGGCGTCGGAGTGCTGTGTGCCGTACAGTGAAGCTGCTGGAGGTCTATTTTCAGCTGTTGTCTCAGAGGTGACAGCCTGAGTGAAGCAGCACTGCAGCAGCCTCTTCAGGGTCACACTGTGAATTGTGGTGTGAAAGTCCCCATTGTCCTGTGATTATCGATGCCGTTTTTGTTGTGCTGTCTCTCGTTTTTGTTTTTTTTAACACGTTTGTTATTACAAAATTGAGCTAAACTACAGGGCAACTACATCCAGGAGATACTGGCTGATTTCTGTCTTACAAGGAGCAGAGTCAGTGGCTCCCTAGAAGAGGACTAGACACGAATATCAATGAAGAGGAAGGAAAAAGCAACATAAGAGCAGCTGCAGCTGACTGATGTCACACTGAAAGCTCGGCCAGGTGCTCGCTTTCACCAATACCGATCAATAAGGCAGTCTGGTCTGGTACCAGGCCTGCAGGCTTATCTGACCGTCACTTTCAGACCATCCCATAAAACATTTGGGATTTTCCGAATTCTAAATTGTTAAGGATTCTACAGATTAAGACCAAAGATCTATCGACTAATCTAAAATCTCCCGTGGTGCTGATGCTGCCGTAAGAAGCAGTCGTAGCAACAGAGGTGGAAGAATGGTATAATCACATAATCTCTATTGTTAAATATTCACATTCAATTTTGTGTTCAGTTATCACTGCATTTATTTATTCATATCTGTGTGGTTCGCATGATTTTCCGCGAATTAATTACAACAATATTCTCTGATTGGTTCGGAAGTAGAATCCAGTTAATTAAACAGCACGACACAGCCTGATTGACCAAATGGCTCCCGAAGTTTCACAGGAGCCGGATTAATGTCCTTAAACTGAATCCAGGGGACTTATTTATGCTGCACCCACACAAAAAAATGCACATGCCACAAATTGATCACCTGTAAGGAAACTCTACGCAGCCTGCTCCTCAGTAATCTCTCGGATTTTCCATTGATCCCCACCGACAGATTGCCACATTTATTATTATTTGTAGATGATCCTGTTGATTATAAGACACAGGTCACTGGCACTCCCTTCTGTCAGTTTCCAAGCCCTCTGAGCCAGAGGGGCTCTGAGCAGAGAGCGCTTTACCTTCTGTTCAATGGATTTGCCATTCTCAGAGAAAAATCGTTAAACAAATTTCAAAACCCGTTTGGGGCAAAACAGAGGCTACGCTCAAGAAATAAGCTGATGTACGATAACACAAACAACTCAACACGCCCTACTGATAACGCTCAGCAGGACGAACAGCAGCATGTTGTATTAATATTCTGCTCAGGCATCAAAAGTTCAGTCTAATTAAAACAAAAAAGTTAAATATGCTATGCTACATTTTTACAGGGCTGTTTCTGTTAAGCTGTTGTTAAATTGAGAGTCGAGACTTTACAGGCCTGTATCATCAAACAGGTCTGGGGGCAGATCTTTATTAGGACCTCATAAGACTGAGGTCACAAACTTTTAGTAAAAAGTCCACACACACACTCAGCAGCTTCCAAAAGGAGAGGGCTCTCTATCTCAGCCTGCAGCACTCAGTGAGGGAGGATCATTCACTGGGTAAAGTTAGAATTTTATTGTTGCTGAAATTATGACGTGAATGCCCCAGGATCTGTGGAGTGCTGATTACAGCGTCTGAAAACAACAAGTAATGTTTGCAGATAGGTTGAGCATTAAACATTGGGACGACGGAGTTCACTCCGAGAGTGGAGCTCCGTAATACAAATTACAATCCTCGTTCGCTACATTTCTCCTCCAAACAGGTGTCTGCATACACAAAGCCTGATAAGCTCAACGACGGTCCGTTGTCAAACAAAAATTATTAAAAACAAATCAGAGATGCTCAGCTCAGCTCACACACTAAGCTGTGGCTCCATCATGTCCCGGCTTTATTTAGAAGATGAGCTCAAAACTTTATGTTTTCTACAAACTACTGCGACAATATGATTCAATCATAAATAAAGGAAATGTAACCAGGGCACATTAAAGAGACGTGAAGCAGGCAGAGTCTTGATTCTGTTTCATATGAGTTCTGTCAGATCTTATTTATGGTAATAATAACGATCTCAAGTTGTTTTGTTTTCCTTTTTCCGCTGATTTCATCGTCCACTTCCCTGAGATCTTAGACTGTTACTGTAAATAGAAGTCTTGGTGATGTCACACACCACATCAGAGCCAAGACCCAACCCTGGACCAAATTATATCCAGGTAATCAGGTTGGGTCCCGTGCCATTGCCTCCGCTCCCTAGTCTGTGTAATGTCTTATGTGAACGGGGACCAGAGGAGACTCCATATCAGCTCTGATCGCATGATGCTTCATAATCAGTGCAGGAGAAATGCTTTTAACGGTGACACAGCAACAAAAGTGCAGGAAAAATTGAGAGGAAGAAAGAAAAGCAAATTATGAATTGTTGGAGCTTCGTGCTGCTGCCAGTGCTGCGATACGTCTGTTTGGGATTGTTTTGAATTTGGTCTCATTATCCTCAAGTCAAGTTTATTTAAGGTCTATGAATAATTATGCAGAGCGTCTCCTCTCCACCTCTGGAGACGTAGTTTCCAGTATAAACCTACTGTATACGCCACACAAGTTATACTGCGGATAAGAATCTAAAATGTGAAAACATTTTTGTTACATTGGCTTGCAGTTTTCCATTCTCCTGCCGTGTTTCGTCCCTGAGGATCTAAATGAAGCCTTGGGTCCACACCGGACTTGGTTCCATCTCTCCGTGCACTTTGCTGAGCTATATGAAGGTCGTGGGATGTTCCTGTCGGCCTCCCCTACCTGTCACAACAGAGGGGGAGAGGAAGATGCCCCGAGCAGCGCAGGCCAGGTAACAAGACCCATGAGCCATTCTGACACCCTGACACTGACACCGCTTGGCACAAGTCGGATTTAATGCATCTACATTTGTATAAGCTGAGAGTTTACTCTGTGTGCGGTAAAAGGTGAAACGAGTGCGCTGCGGTGATTGGTTGTGGGTTATATTCAGCATGTGTAAATGTTGGCCATAAGTGCATTCTTCTCTGGAGCATTCAAGCCAACATTCATCTCTGGGAGGAAAACTCATCATGCAGAATGCTTTTGAAAGCACTTCACCCAGTCAGGACCTCCGATGGCTCATCTGACCTCTTGTTGATTTTCCATCAGTGCCAATAGGACTAATGGAGAGGTTCTTATTCCTCTGAGCGCACAATTATTCCTTGAACATTTGGCGTCAAAGTGATTCTAACCTTAACCTTTCCAGTAAACTGTACGCTCGCCTGTGTTTGCGCGTGACATACAGATGGGACGGAGACAGACGCAGAGCGACGGTGCACAATGTGAATAATCACAGTTTGAGCACTCTCTCAAGTATTAAATGAGTAGACAGAGAGACTTAAATCCTGCTGAAAAACCGCCAGCTCACTGCTGTAAGACTCTGGAAAAATTCTCCATGACAA
Organism: Brotula barbata; assembly: GCA_900303265.1. NCBI lineage: Eukaryota > Metazoa > Chordata > Actinopteri > Ophidiiformes > Ophidiidae > Brotula > Brotula barbata. Next base: position 134,381 of record OMNV01019802.1, read on the forward strand.
GTCAAAGTCCTGTTCTCCAAATTCTACTTAACATAATCCAGCATTAGCGGCAAAATATAAAATAATGACGCCAGGAAGCGTTGAGCCAAATTAGAAGGCAAAACGAAAAAGACTCGAGTGAAAGAAGGACAGGAAGAGAAGAAAGCAAAGAAAATAGAGAGAAAAAGAGGAGGAAGCATGGAAAAGGAATGGTAAAATAGGAAGCACTTCCCCTCTCTCATTTGTTATGTATTTCCTTCTTTCTTTCCTTCCTTATCTTAATGTATTTGTAAGCATTTTTAAACTATGAATACTTTGAACTTTTACATTTTGTTGTGTGTCTGTTCAAACTAAGCCTCTTTCATTCCAGTGCTGGATCATTAAAACCTTGATGTTGTATCTAGGCTCCACCCCACTGTGACCCTGACATAGATAAACAATACAGATAATGGATAAATGAAAGAATGAAGTAATTACTTCAGACCTTCATATACACACCATCACATTGATAAGTTAGCATTCCATTCAAATAGTCAACTTTATTTACCCCACACACACCTGGCTGCACCTGGCCACACACTCCAAACAAACAGGCCTTTTGTGTGTGGTTTGATTTCCCAGCCTGGAGTGTAGTTCATGGTGTTCTTCCTCCTTAAATACCTCTGGGCTGCAGACATACCTGTGCAGTGACATTCGTTTCCTGCAGGCAGGTAGCACTGAGAGAACGAGCTTTGGAATGGCACTTAGTGTCTCATGGCAAAGGTATCCGTCTTTGTAAATGCTGTTTAAGGACTCGGGAAAGTTCACCACCACAATCCGTTCAGTCACAGATGTAACAGGGAAATGTTCGAGGCCGGCCATCACGCTGCAGGATCATTGACTACTTGCATTATGTAGTGCGAGGTGTTTTCTCTCTCCATATCGCCCGTTTGTTTACTTCCTGTCAATGCTAAGCTAACGTTACCTTAGCTTCCGACCTGATGCCAACACAATGCTTTCTCACCGTTAAATGAACTATTTCACTTTCACAGTTAGCTTTGTGTATACTGTTAATCGTATTTATCGATTGTTTTTGTACATTGAGTTTGTTTTTTAAGCATTTTGATGGTTTTATAATCTCCTCAGTGTCTTTAAATAGCTAGGTTAGCCAGTCAGCTAGCCTAGCTGGCCACTAATATTATTTGAGATTGTTTAGATTTTTTTTTTTTTGTAATTTTGGAGATTAATGTCAGTGCAACTATAAATCCAGTGGAATTTGGAAACACCTGGAAAAAGACACTTACAGAGCTGTGCCATGTGACGTGTAGCTCGTTTGCTCTGGTTTTGAATGTGGGACTAATCTGTTTCAATTTTGCATTCAACGTCAGATTCAGTTTGTATTTTTGTGGAGAGAAAAGCGATCCAAAATATATCAATAAAAGTCACATGGGAATACTCAGTCTGCACATTGGTCAGCAAAGTCTGGGAGTGGGAGCGAAAAAATGAAAACAGGACATCTACTCTGCTGGGACAACAAAATAACTTGGAACAAAGTCAGAGCTGTGAAATGTTCCTCGTAATAACCATCATTTGGCCTATTTTTGAACTCAAAAGAAAGTTAACAGAAGCGACAGATTCTTTCTTATTCTTACAGTCTGTACGTGGTATACATCCATTTATCCACACAGCAATCCATCACTTCTCTTTATTTCAAGTTGGTATTCTGCACACCACCCTAATCTGCACTGCCCTTTATGGAGGTTTTGGGGCGTTTCCTTATGCAAATCACCAGTTGACTAGAAGGTGCACTTCATCAACGCGACTGGCAGAAGAACACAAACAAACTGGGTGCTGGGCCAACGTTCTGGGAGTCAGTGGACTTATTTAGGTTCTAATCCTTCAGCTACGCAAAAATGGAAGAACAAAATATGCAAATGATGACCACTGAGGGCCATGGTGGAAACATTATGTGTGTCATAAGATGATGAGTGTATAAAAAGCAATGGTAACCATATTATCATTCCTTGCGTGTGTGTGTGTGTGTGTGTGTGTTCTGTATCTCTTGAGGAAATCTGGGTGAAGGCAGGTGGGTTTGTGGAGTTTAACAGCCATCTCAGTCTGTCAGCAGTCAGGACTCATCCAATTATTCAGAGAGAAATAGATGTCATTCAAATGTCAGGAGTGGGAGCCACGTGTCGGGTTGGTGATTAAACGCCGCTCGGAGGCCGCAGGTACGAGCGCTGATTTTACTTTAACTCACCAGACACATACGGACACGTGAGGGTGTATTCATGTTCTCTGTCTCCTGCTGGTTCATAGTTGGAGATTATAACTTTGTCGCTCTCTCTCTCTCTGTGTGTGTATGTGTGTTTCAGTTTTACTCTCTAGAGAGAAATATGTATTTTTACCTGCCATTTAGGATTAGGAGTAGGATTCAACGTGATTTTATTTTGGAATGGAGGAGGCCGAGAGGATAAGTCTGTGTGGAATTATTATCATTACTATTACAGGAGACATTTTGGCGCCTATGCTGCTCGTCGTCAGTATATTGTTTGTTCCAAGGCGACACTTTCTTATTGTGCTGCCCCTTCCCTTCTTCCCAAACTTAACACACGCAGACAGCCGCAGAGGTGCTGACAGGAACACAGAATGCATCGTCATGGGAACTAGTCTCTCTTTGTTGTCAAACCTCCTGTCATTCAGAGAAACGCTCTTCTTTATCCCGTCTGCTCAAGCTTAGCTTCTTCTCAGCTCTGCTGCCGACTCAATGCCTGAATATGTCAAACAGTCATAAGTGTTACCATGGCAACACAAACCGGAGGTTGTTCCCGTATTGTTACGCGGCAGATAATAACGCTGCTCCAAAGCTTCCAGGTTTAATCACAGGTTCCAAACCGTTATCTCTCATTTAAAACAAGTGTGACACAATTTTGTGGACAAAGACGGCACAAAGGCAGGATAACTACTGCCTTTCACCAATACACACAATAATAGTGCCTTTATGAGGCATTAATCTTGTATTATGCACCAGTCCTGAGTGGTAAAAGGGCCTTTCTTCTGGAGGAGGCAGCTGTGGCCACAGAGCTCCCTTCATCTCCTCTCCCTCTATACAACTAACCAGTCTTTGGACTGGGAGAATAAGGATCTGATTGATGCTACCTCTTCCTTCAGGCCCACAGCAATCTCTTGACTTGATGAGCTGATAATCCTCCAGAGGAAGACGAGGCTGCAGGAAAGAACTGCGCTCTAAAGAATGGAAACAGCTCTTGATGTGAAATCAAACACACTTTTGGAGAAGAGAGCCATGTTAAAGGCCAAACGGAGCGTCTCTTTGCATACAGCCTGGATGAGGAAAAAGAGCAGCAGGTAATCTAACCTAATCTAATCTAATGGTAGACGGAACGGTTCAGACTGACTGAATTTGTTTGTGTTCCTCGAAAGCGGCCTGAGTTTCTCATGTGACCCCAGGGAAAATAGTTGACCCCCCTTGATGACGGTCTGGACAATAACCCGTTAAATTGCATAATTGCGAGGCAGAGCTATTATAAGAGGACTGTTGGGCCTTGGCTGAGGAAGGAACTCTAATGAGGGCCCTCTAGTTATTCATATAATCCAATAAACTGGAAACGCTGAATGCTGAAGTTACTGTGTGACAGAATGTGTGTGCGGCAGCACTAAATGCAACCGTTTACAATTCCAGACGTTTAGGAACATGCAGCAGGAGTGAAGAGGAAATGTGCTGATCCAAATCCAGTGAGATTATTTGAAAATGAGTCTTAATTATTGGAACATATTGACATAGGGTCCATATAAGGTCAATTTCTTACAAAGTTATGCCTCAATGAAGCGGTATTTTTATTGTGCGATGGACCAATATTCATTATTTAGTCTAAAATTATGACAAATAAAGTTATGAGGGCCTATTTTTCTCATGGTAATTGATTGTCTTTAGGCCAGCATGGTGGTTTGAATCAGGTCAATAGTCTTTGAATACAGAGGAAGACTTCCAAAATGAACATCAAACGTGATGAATTCTGTCTGTTTGGTCTTGGTGGAGGTATGCCATCAAAAAGAGAGCCTTACTAAAATCATTCTGTACACTTGATGTGGTGTGCAGTGTGATTCCTCTGGGTCATGGAAAATAATAATTTCTGTTTTATCAACACATTATTTGCAGTCTAGGCATCCTTAAGAGAGAAACGCTCGACGTGCTGTTTGTTTCCACCTTCTCTTTATTTCCATCTGTGGGGAGAGAACTCCACACTACAGCACAGCCTCATCAAACATTAACGAATCTGAGAGGCCATGGGGAATCGAACCACATCATGCTTCCTCCTCCTCTTCCTCCCCATGTCTATGTCGGTGCATTGCTCTCCCTGCCTCTCTCTGACTGTGCTTGACCTCTGTATGTCCAAACATGAAGAGAATTTTCAAGCCCTTTTGAAAATATCAGTACAACCTCTGAGATGTTCCTGTAGTTTTTTTTTAAACAGATCTGTGACAAGTCAGGGGAATGGCAATAAGACAAAGAGAGGACGGGAGGAGGTTTCAATCTCACACTCTTTAAAAGCTTAATCTTTATTTATCTTTTTATTCTTAATTGGAGTTTAAATGTAATTATATAATTTTTGGAGCATGATGTATCAGATCTTCAACATTTCACAATGTATCACAAATGATTTGTGATACATTTTTGGTGGATAGTAACAATAAAAAAAAAAGTGTTGACACGAGCAAAATCTGTAGGGCTTCTAAAAAAAACAACTGTGTCACTAGCATGAATTGGCATTTCACGAACATTATGGCATGAATTAAACATAAGTGCCACATTACGATCAACCGAGCTTAATTTATATGTCAGAGAAACCATTTGTTTTTAATAATGAATGGACTGATTTTCTCATGCAGGCACATTTGAAACAGCACAGGGACAAACATCATCCCACTGGAGTTCTGTCTCCAGTGACGGAGGAACACCAGGCATTTTAATCCATTTTTTATCACTGGAAACACTGAGCATTGTCATTTATAAGTTGAGGGGATATCCTCCGCTTGCTTTTCTCTGGGTCTTCCTACCCCCGGGGGCAGCACCACTGAAATGCTGGAAACATTTGATTGATGTGTTTGGTAGCCTTTCACAGCTCGTCTTTTTCAAAGAAACATAAACAGACCTCTATTATCCCTCAGGGTTGGAGGCACTTGTCGTCATAGTCTCTGATTTATGTTTACGCTGGCTGGGCACAAAAAAAACATTTGAGTAAACACAAACACACACACACACGCAATCACACCACATTCAAATATAAATATAGCAACAGGCCCGTTCCACACTCATCCTTTTTTAATTCTTGAAAATTATCTCTCTAAGGTGCAATATGTCTCAGTACCAACTTCACATATTTGCCAACATTATGTTTGTTTTTCCAGATGGCCTGATCTGCACCAACTGGTTAATCCAGTTTACTCATGCTATATGCATTATGAAATGATCCATACTGTGCTACTGATGGTCATATCCATCTCTTCTGGAACACTTATATAAAACATTTGGAGTGTGTGCTGCAGAGAATGCCAAATGTCTCCATGTTTGGCTATATCTCCAGAGTGTGAGGCACCAAGAGAAGCACAGCCTGACCTGGTCGGGGGACAGAGGAACATGTGTCTTGGTAAACACTTTGAGTAACCAAAACAATCCCATACGCTGACCAGCACTTCCCAGGACCGAAACGCGTCTACCTGCCAAGTGTTTACAGTGACTGATCGTCAAGGATGGGTTGATAAGTGGTCTGTGGCTGGATCGGGCTGGCCTGGTGCGATGTTCAGGGGGCGTAATTCTCCTGTGCTTCTCCAGTATAAAGGAATCTGTATTCATTTGGGTAACTCGGTTGCTCTTTTGTTGCTTTTGTTGTTTTTTCATAAAAGTCTTAATAAGAAATCTCTTTCTTCTGCTCCTGATTCTCCACCAGAACACAGAGAACGCTACATGACACAAGGCATCGGGACCCGGAGCGTGCTGCTGGCAGCTCACTAGTCTCGCAGTGTCAGCAATAAGACGTCTATAAACAACACCGATCTATCAGGAACTTGGTCGTCAAAATAAGTCTTCTGGATGAAGACTGGGCTGCTCCAGACTGACGCCTATATGCTTGTTGTGACCACCTGGTCCAGGAAAATCCAACACTACACAGGACAAGCTGGACACTGGAAACTGCAGTGACTATGCACGAGTTTGCCTCGGTTTGGGTGTGTGTGAGTGTGTAATCATGTGAAGAGGTGAGTTGTGAAGCAGGAATATCATTCTAAATTTGAGGCAGGTTTGGATCATAGTTTTGAAGCTCCATTTTTAACCTTAGTTTTAGGTCATAGATAACCATTCAGATTGTCTGTCCACAAGTTGACCACTTGTTGGAGGCAGCAGCTAAAAATCCTTCAGCCCGCCTTCAATGGAGTCCGATTACAAAAGTCAAATGTACAGAGATATGTAGGATTTAGGCGTTGAAATGTTCATGTTCATTATTATTATCAATCTAACAGCTAATACAGGAATCCTTCAAACAGTACATACCGTCTCAGAGAGAACGCAGGAGAAATGAGTCCAGTGAGTTTAATGAGTAAAGTTCTAGTCCTCTTTTCTGCTTATTTGGACAATTTTATATCTTCAGCTGCTCCTCCATGCCGGACACTGATTAGGGAACATCATCAAACTGTCTGGATGATTGTATTTCTACACGGCATTTCAAGATCCAAAGACCGGGCGTTGTAGAGATAAATCAGCATCACTGATCAGTACACAGTGGCGGCATCATTTTCTCATCACCCACAGTTGAAATAAGACTAATGCAGACATAACGACTCCATGGACGGTTTACTATTGATTGGTCTCTCAGCACAGCACACAGCAGAGACATGAGCCTGAACACAGCATTGGAGAGAATGATTCATTTTCTGGTCATATGAGAGCAGTTAAGTTCCTAATCCAAAGGAATAGGAATGAAGGAATGAAATTAGGAATTAGAAATGATAAGCGATCAGAGAGCAGATACTTTAGCCACGACTACACAAAGCTATATATTTATGATGGGGATTATATGATCGTGTTACCACAGAAAATATGAATATGCATGTTCATGTGTAATAGCTGCAGTGCGATAGTCCAAATGTTGTGCTTACAGAGTTTGGAAAACACATAAATCCTTTCATCCTATCCTCCGTCTATCACTGCATTAGTAGTGAACACAGTTGAAAAACTAAATATCACAGCTGTATTGAAAAGATAAATAATCCTAGTCCTGAATAGTCCTGAAAATAGATCCCATGAGGGAGTTTTACTTTCTACAATGTAATTCCATTAGTTTATCTGGATGTGGAACAGAATGTCATCTATTACTGAACAATGGGTGCAATCTCTCCTCCTCTCCAGAGGAAGCAAGTGGGACGCGGAATAAAAGACCAAAATGTTTCCTTCACCGTAATCATCATATAAGGGGCTCACTCACAGCTTTTAGGCATTCATCTCTCAGATGTTTAATTTTTTAAGAGCTGATCAGAATTCCATCAGACATTAGGTTTCATTCGTCAGTATCTATTCTTACTTTTTGCATACAGGAAGGCATACATGCAAAACACCGAATTGACTAATTGAAGTGTTCCTGTCATCTGAGCCGCATCGGAGTACACAGTGCCGCATGTAGCGACATAAACCAGCCCAGAAATGTACTCCACATATACCGATTACACAGATTACAAACTGTTTTCAGTATGAACATTCATAATAATGATGCCAGAAACGTATTCTTGCGATCGTATTTGTTTGGGATCAATGTTGATGATTGAGGCCCAGTCTTAAGATGAAAACTGAATTTTCTGATCAGCATCGTGAAATGCTTTGCATCAAGTGTGAAATTATTCACGGTTTCATATACGAAAAAAAGAAAGTTGTCTGCATGTACGAGTGTGTAAATGAGCACAGCAGCCGCAGGAACATGCCGGCAGTTGGGTTTCTTCAGCCGTGCTGCGGAAGCACTAATGACCTACGAGTTCTGCCACGTACACCTGAATAATTTATCTGTTTCCAGGAGGAGCAGAGGAACCTGCTGTGGACACAACACCTCCTAACATGTGAACCAACCTCCAGTTACGCACAATACAACTCATCTGATTACAGAACACTCCGTCTCTACACAGATGGACTGAAAGAAGCTAAAACCTGGCTGAAATAATTTGAGGTGGATAAGAGCAGATGGTAAATGAGTGGATTTTCAGCCAGGTTAGCCGCAGGAATGACGGTGATTTATGCAGTTTGTGCAAACTATCATAGCAGTAATTATTAACTACCTAGTGTGATACACAGCCGTAACAGAGTCGGGTTGTGTGTGTGTGTGTGTGTGTGTGTGTGTGTGTGTGGGAGAAGGCAAAGAGGGGGTTGGATTTCATATGTTAAAACTCGCTGTTGTGCCTCTTTGTTGCTGTGGGCCGAGTTTAGTTTAACGAGACACCACCTGATGACCACAAAGACTTACTCATCAGGGTGTTATTAACGAAGGACCTGCCATCTAAGCCGGTGTGGTCAGCTGCACTTAGCTGAACAGAGAAACACGACAGCTTCGGCAGTCATAAATCTGCTCTCTGCTAGGAAAGAGTAAGAATCAGAGACACAATATCAAGTAGGAGCAAAAAAGTCAAGGGCAGGTTAGGACAGGAAATGGCGTTTCCTATTATTCAGGTCAGCATCTTGATGAAAGCACAGCCTGATGTGCGCTGCTGGCTCAGAGCATCGTTTCACTTCATTCTTGGGATTCCGTAGAAAAGCTCAGCTGACATGTTACACATAAATCCGTGTTAATCTATGAGTAAAATTATCTCAGCTTCATGCCAAGCCACGTATCTGTTTTATATTTACAGGTATTGATCATTTCAATGTGTTAATTTGTCAGATTGTCCCCGCATGTTGAATTCATCGCAGAGGGATTTGAACAGTGTAATTGTTGTACCTAAAACAGCTGACAGGACGGATTATCTTTGTCAACTACATATCAGGTCTACAAAATGATTTTCAAACTGTGCTGAAACAGCCTGTAAGAAGCTGTGAGGCACTCTTAGCCTCCCGTAGTGTCCAATTTGGCCCTTGCGATGATACGGGGTCCCTAGGGAGAGTGGTAATCCAAACAAGGGCCCCTCCCTGGGCTGAGCTTTGAATGTCGCAATCAGAGTCTGAAAGGTTTTATTACTGACAGAGCAACAACAGATGTTGAAAGATGAGCCCTCAACACCCCCCGCCCCCCACACACACACATACACACACATACACACAGATATCATGTAATTCTGTATTCAGTCTTAACTCACATCCCCATCTTTGCTACCATCCTCATCTTTCTTCTCTGCTTCCCTTTCTTTCTGTCCTCAGTCCCAAACCGCCTAGTTATTCTATTTAACGGGTAAGAATTCACATTGTCCAGATCAATAACTCTGTTTTTCAAAATTGAATTACTGTTTTAGAGAACTACAATTGTGAGATAAAAAATCCCACATATCATGACTGTGAATTCTAACTAGAAGTAGAATTGCAGAAATCTTACTTGTTGACTACTTACTTTATCTGTACTTCCTCTTCTTATGATTGAAAATGTAATTAATTATATCGAAAACATAAATTTTCATGTGGTTAATCCAATCCCTCCTTACAAATTACTTTTTTTTCTGCTGGCACGAAACCAAAAAAAAACCAAAAAAACAAACAAATAATGATTTTGACACAACGTCTCATGAGGAATCATGAGACATTAAAGCAAAATGTTTTCTTTTCATCAACCAAAACATACTGTTCAATTTTCTGTATACACTTTAATTCAATCTATTTAAGCAACCTGGGTCTTCAGGGGTGGTGGAGGTAACAGTATTAGTGGTAGTGGTAATAGTTTCAGTGTGTATACTCGTTGCAGTGTTAGACATGTAAATCTAAGTAATGCTGATGTAATATAAGTAATCCTGACTACATGGAGCAGGTGATCAACCCCTGATCTACAACCCAAGACCGGTCAAGGACCTCTGCAGGACTGTTAACCTAGCACATGTTGTTGATGATGGGGGAAACCCAGCACCTACAATGCTAACCATGGCACCATCCTCTGAGTGCCTGATGGCCTGTAGATGTTTGGGGTTGATCCATCAGCTGAATGTGCTCTTACTGGACCCCAATGATCACTGAACGGACTCGGAGAAAGGGTAAAGCGTGGACAGACAGTGTTTGTCTTTGTGGCTCCTTATCGACTCATCTCATGGAAGGATGCATCTCGGTATTCCTGAAAGCTACATCAGAGCACATTATGGAAGCATTCATCTCATCGCTGACCACACGCACTGCTCCCTGCCTATTACTGATGATGATTGGCCATCAAGGCTATTGAGGCGTCCTCAAAGGAAGGCACAGCTGCAGCAAACAAACACACACACACACACATGCATACGCGGGGTGGGGGCAGGAGAACGAGTACACACCCTATCTTTCTCCTCGGACTGAGATGATCGGACCGTTATCCTTTCTTCCCCTTTAATACACAACCCGGCCTTGTGTTTTTATTGGTGAGTGTAAAGGCAGACCGGGACGTGTGTTTGGAGGCACCACGGACTTTCATTCCATTTTATGATTGGTTTAGTCTGTGATCCCCTGGTCAACTGGAATCAACTTCAGATGAAATTTACCCCACTCTGTTTTTTGTTTTTTTACAGTTTTTGCTATGTTTGACCAATACTGACATGCATGTTCACTTTACAGCATGAAACTCATCTACACATATAATTAACGAGAGAAAATTTGACTGTTTTAGTTGACGAATGACCTTTACGAGAATACATCAATATCTACACGTGAATTTTCAGTTGGTGAGCCAATTGATTGCTTTCCAGCATGCTTTACGTGCTCTGTTTCACACTCATGAAGTGAGAAAGAGCCGCGCTGCATCACATTTGCCGTATGTACCGTAATGGTGCTCTGGGTTAGATTCTCAAAGAGCTGAGATGCTTTGATGTGATGGATCCCTGGAGTTTTGAACTGAATGAATGCCTGCTGCGTGAAAACAATGTGTACAATTGTAGAAGCAAACTCTTGCTGGAAGATATGGGACTACGTAGAACCAGATCTGAGTTCGCTCCCCATCCCCACCCCACCCCCTCTCTGCCTCATTCTGAGTGGTTGAGGTGGCAAGCCTACAGAGCCTGAAGTGATTATGTCATTATTTGCAGCCGCAGGGTCAGGCGAGCGTCAGGCGACGCAGGATTTGCTGTTCGGGCTCACAATTCGCATGTCTCCATATTCTGCTAAATAGCATGACAACAAGAGGTCTGCTGACACAGGCCGTCCATATCCTGAGACAGACTGAGACAGACGCTCTGCATGCCTGTACAGACAAACGTCTCCCCACAGCGAGATCCCAACGTCGCTTTTACTCTTTGTACAAACCAACAATCAGCACCAAACTGTCCTATTCATTCCTGTTGTGTGTGTGTGTGTGTGTGTGTGTGTGTGTGTGTGTGTAAATGCCAAACATCCACGTCCACGTCACGTCACGTCTGTGGTGCAAGAAACTGCTCCAAACATCCCGGCCTTTTATTCTTACTCTTACCTGCCCGGATGAGATTCTCTATCTCTTGGTCGAAGCCATGTCGATGGCATTTTCTCCACAGTCCCATGTTGGTTGAATTGTACTGCCTGCTGCACTCGTCCGCGGCGCTCATGGCGAACAGCTGCCGCTTGTTCCGGGCGAGCAGCAGCTTCTCCTCCCAGCGGGGCAGACTGCTCCGGCTGGCCCGCAGCGGCAGGCTATTGTTGGGGATGTAGATGAAACCTGGGTCCTTGCGGCGGCTGGAAAAGCTCCGGCATCGCTCCCGGTACCTCCTGGCGTCCGTTTCGTACCAGTGGTCGGAGCACATCGCCACAGCCAGCATGCCCAGGGCGCAGAGAGAAAGAGAGAGTCCGGCGTAGAGCAGTAACTTCCCGGCAGCCATAATCGGTTGTCACAGCCGCATCAGCACCTCGACACACGGACAGCTCCTCTGCGGAGTCCCGCTGGTTCAGCTCACATCACCTCTGGAGGCCAGCGTCAGGACCATTATCCGCGGAGCGATGGGCAGAGTGAAGTAAAAAAAATATAAAAATAAAACACGAGTGTAAATTCCTTCAATCGTGTTGAGTCTGCACGGTGCCCGACGTCTTAGCTGGGTGTGCGGCGCTGCAGCAACTCGGCGGAGAGAGACAGGACGCTTATCTCATCTCATCCTCGGTATCCATCTGTCTGAGCAGGGCGACACCAACATGCACAAAGCTGATCAGCAGAGGGTTTTTAGTCAACTGGAAAAACCACAATGTCGTAACCCACGCAGGCTACTACCCACAATGTGCCCTTACTGCAAAGCCCCGCCGCTGACGGCGGACACACGTAAGCGTTCGTACCTTCCGGAGAGGATTCAAAGCAACAACGGGCTACACGGTGCAACCATCATTGAAATCTAAAAATGCCACGGTGAGTTTAAAGGGTATACCTGTGGTCCAATCAAAAGACCGCCAGCCAGCAAAGTCAGCAGCGTCCCCAGCACGTCTGAAGAGATGACGGCAGCTGCTACATGGCTTCATGGCTGCCCGCTCACGGACCAATCAGAATACAGGATCATTAATTGAACAAAACATATTCCAGCGCACTATACCGCTCTTATTGGCTGACTACTCAGATCATTATTATCGCTGCCATTAGTGCAGGTACTATTTTAAGGCCCACAGCTATTTGGACAGGAAGTTGCAATAACGGATATGGACACGATTTTCACTTACATGAACCTGTGGTAGAGGGACACCGGTGCAGGGCCGTACCTAGAAATCAGGGGCCCCTCGAAAGAAAGAAAAAATATGGTACATGTTCAGAGTGGAATGAATGAAGTTCAGTTGAGAGTGCCAATTGAGGATTTATCATCTGAAATAAAATAAGAATGTTTCACTACCATCATTTTATATGTTGGTGCAGCTCTGACACAAAAGCTGATCGAATGAGATAAATATTATGATATGGATTTATACCAAACAACATGTAGCTGGTATCATAGGAGACCATTTATTAAAAGCGAAAAAGCTGAAGAGTAATGAATTAATGTATATACAGAGATAAGATCATTATAAACATGTCTGGCTGCATGAACATAACATAAAGAAATGTATACATGGACAGTACTTTAGATGCAACCCATCACTGTCACAGCATTGGTCAGAAGGACATAGAAGTGAAGCATGGGATGATCCAAGAGAGGGAGTTCGTTGATTGGAAATTTTAAACTGTTTTGATGAATATTGAAGGATTTCTGGGTTTGTCAGTCTACCTGTGGAATCATCATATTGCATTTGTCCATTATGTCATGCCTTACATTTATTCAGACTGGAATTTTTATGGGTCCCACTCCTGCTATAGGCCCCTAGAATTGTTACCGCCTTGCATCCCTGTAGCTATGACTCTCAAACCTTAGGTCAAATGCAAACCTTTAATACACTTCAAAGACAATATACTATATCTGCAGACTCCTGGTGCTGCATACGTGTTCCGCACCCACAGACACTTAGAGCTCTACTAGAATAAATCTTTCCAAAGAGTGAAGTAGGAAATTGATGGCTGCAATTCAGCTTTAAAAGATTTAAAGGGAATTTTTAAGGGAACAGCTTATCATACTATATATTGATTTCGGTTTGCTTTGGTGCTCCTATTAGTAAATTCATTGTCTCTTTTTGGTAGAAAGAAATTTATTTTATCATGACTGGTGTTATTTTGTAGATTTGTTCAATCATTTTTTTTACAACAATTACCAATGGCACTATATATTTTCTGTACCATTTATGTAGCTTATGTTTGTGATTGCAAAGCAATTAAGGTTGTGTATGAAGAAAAGCAGTGATGGACTGAAAACTACAGTAGGCCTACAATGGGCAGAGACAGAGAAAGAGATGATTTATTAGAATGTTTCACAACCATGTGAATTCTGAAAAATGCATGCATGGATCTGCAAGTCATATTTAAAAACGTAGAGAAGCAGATTTATACATTTGAAATCCATGTTAATGTGATTCTTGTATGAAATGTGTTTTTCTGGCTTTCCCCCAGTGAAATAGAGATCACGAAGCTAATTCAAATCAGTATATTGATGTGGATGATGAAAAATCCTCCAAGCTTAAAACGACAAGCCAAATAGATGAAAGTGACAGTTGCAGTGTCAAGTTATGCCTGTTTCTTCGTATCTGGCGTCCTCTTCTGTTGAAAAGTGTAAAAGCATCACTGAAGCAAAACTGACGACAAAACAGTCGCCATAACAAGCAATAAAAGCATGCCTACATGGGCAGAGGGCGGACAAACGCTGATGAGGAGCTGATCTCCTACCTGGCTGCTTTTTAAATTGACTTCAATTCCTTTTCAATGCAAAACGTTTTGATTTCCCGTGGGAACTATGGGTTGTTGCAACTGCAATAAATAATATACAGAAGAGCAAGATGCTAATAATAATAATAATAAAGATAATAATAATAATGATGATGATAATAATAATGATAATAATAATAATAACACCGCGGAACCAATCACTATCGGACAGTCGGACGGACGGACCGACTTCCTGCCAAGTGCCAAATTCGTTAAACATAATATTTTTTTAAACGACAGATGGCGATACCAACAGACTAACTCCAGACTGTTTTCTTATTTCCTAATTTATTCCGAAGTTTTTGTGGTATTACGATATTACAATATTTGAAAATAACGTTTTCTTATAGTTTCTTTGAGAATAATACAGGAAGTAACACGGACTACTCTATTGAACGGAAACGAGGGTAGACACAGCCCGGCGCCTCAAGGTTAGCTACTTAGCTAAGCAGTGAGTAGTCACAAGTTACCTGTTTAGTTGTTGGTCTGAAAATGACAACGTGATAAATCTTTGCTTCGTGTTTACAGCTTACAGACTGAGGTAAGACACTGCGAGGCTACAGCTAACAGAACACTCGAACTCAGCACCGAGCACGATGCTGCATGAAACATCTGCGAGCTTCTCTTCGTCTTGACTCTAACGTAGCCAACTATGTTTAGGAAATCATGAGCTACGAACATTTAGCAGTTAATGTTTTAGATCAGAAATGAAAATGTTAAATCCACTCCAAATATCACAGGCACAAACGGCAGACTGACAGATGAGCCGAAGTAACCGTACCAGAACGAACACCCCAAAGTAACTAGGTGTAGGGCTGTATGATTTGTTAAAAAATGAATTGTGATTATTGCAACACATCGTGTTTACAATTTGAAGACTTTTGTCGTAGTGTGTTGCGGGGCTCTTGTCAGAAGCTTGTATGAAAACGTGTATAGATTTTATACAAAAAAAAGGTCAACTGCATGTTGGAATTTTTCACAGATTAGCAAATTCTTTACATGGTAATGTATTCTAAAAAATCACAGCTTCTTATGGTTTGGTCCGATTGCAATTTGGATTTGAATTCGATTAAGTTTGCAGCACTTGAAGATTTGTTAACGCCTGTAGATTGCCTAAGGGGTCAATGAAAACAGTGAAAACAGCTGTGATAGCTGAGCAAGTTTACTGGTCACGAGGGAATATTTGCAGTAATGTTAGTATTACCCAGACATAAATCCACTTAGATGAATCCTATAAGTCAATACTGTGATGACATCGTTGACAGTTGCCATACTTTGTACATGTGCTGTGATGTTTCTCTGTTGTCCAGTCATGGCCAATCTGTCCAGCTACGCTGTCCGCATGGCAAGGCTCAGTGCACAGATCTTTGGGGATGTTGTGCGGCCAACAGATTCCAAATCCATGAAGGTGGTCCAGCTCTTCAAAGAGCCTCCCATGGCCAAGACGAAAGAGGTGTATGAATGGTACCCACAACACAAGATTTACTACGCTCTGACTCAGAGGTTGAGGTTCATGGGATTGTTCAGGTATTCCAAAAATTGCTTCGTTATCCTCTAAATTTCATACATGTTGGGATTTATTAGGGAAGAAGTCAGGTAGCATTTTACAGGCCCTGATGTTCTTCATGGTTAATGCACTGCATTAAATCTAGGGCTATCATTATTGATCATTTTGATAACTGATTATTTTGATTACTGACTAAGTCATCAATATTTCTATATGCCAGAGACGGGGACTTGAGGTTTCACACACAGTGACTTGTGATTTCAGACTCGTTAACAATCCTCATATTCATTTTAAATTGTTTTGGCACATTAACATTAAGGACATCTGTGGCAAGCCGAATGTCATTCCCTCCCTTATTATGTGTAACCTCACTCATCTGATGCACACACACTGCCACAGATGATTGAAAGCTGCAGAAACAACTCAGTGTTCATCTTTTGATATCGCCAGTTTGTGGACTTACTGTATATATCAGATAATATGTGAGCAATACTGTTTAGCATTTTTTGTGAACAGACTTTTATTTGCAAATGGCATAGAAGTAATTTACTGTTAGAAACATGGAGAAATGAAAATAGCAAATTCACGGCTAATGATAAACGAACAATAAATCTTGTTTTTCCCAAAATCATGAGGGCTTTGGTCGACAAATCAAATTGTGATCTGAATGTGATTGTGATGTGTGAAGCTTCAGTCATTTCAAGCATCCAAGTGGTTGTTGCGAAATTAAGCACAAGAACAGCTTGTGCAGTCAAAGATAAACTTTATTAGGACTGAATTACGTAAGACCCAAGTACTCGTGCAATGGAAAATGTCAGCCTTTTTTTGCAGCAAAGAGGAAAAATTGTTTGACTGCTTGACTTAAATAGGTCGAACAATTTTAGTCTGATTAGTTGTCTGCTATCCTCCACCATTTTTAACATTCTGCTCTCAAGGTGGTTACTGTGAATGGCGTATCAGTCCTTTGAGGTTTGACCTGAATGGCAATATGAGTTGAGCTCGTTGTAAAAACGCAGCACTGTACCCGTACGGTAACATTACTGAGGACGCATTACATGGTATGGAGACAAAATTTTCCTTTCCTACACAGAGACGAGCACGAAGACTTTAAGGAGGAGATGCGTCGGCTGAGGAAGCTGAGAGGCAAAGGAAAACCGAAGAAGGGCGAAGGGAAGCGAGCAGGAAAGAAAAAATAACCTGCACAACATCTATGTGGTTTTACACAAGACTCCAGTTATTTTTTTTATCTGTGAGTTGACTGAGTGATAACTTCTGTCAGCTTCAGTACATCCAGTTTCATTGGATCGAGTTTTGAACAAGCTGCATGACTCATGAGACAGTCATGGTCTGCGTCATCCATACTGAAAGAATATGAGATTCTGGTGAATTTCACATATGTTGTAATTTTTAACTTAAATGCCAGTTGTATCTTGGTGTTCCTGCTGACAGTTAAATCATTGTCATGTTGGGCAACGGATGTATTCAGTTGAATTTCTTCATCTTTATTCTGTCAGCTTTTGCAACTAACTGCCAAGTCAAAGATACATTGAATTGGTTTCATTATTTTACATTGTGTCACACATTTGTGTTATGAACATGTGGACTGTAAAGGAATCTGATATCCTGGAATCAGATATTCTGACATTTTGGTGTAAATAGATATCCATATATCAGTTGTCTGTCCATGTGACTCATCCACACACAAATAAGAATTTCTTCACAGTCAACCTGACTTGTCTAAATGTGACAGACACTCTTCTATATTTTCCAGATATGAATGACGTAGTAGTGGGCATTGCTGCAAGTGGTCCAATCCTCCCTTTTTCTTAAAATAGAGTGAAGTGGTTTTTGAGCTCTAAAGATGCTTCTACTTCACCACAGAAATGTTTCATGTCTCATTTTGTTTATCTCCTCGTACCAAATGAAGACCTCATTTGCTCATGTGGGTTGTTTCCAGTCTACACTCTATAAAAGGTGGTTTTGGATTTGAACCATGTAACATGTTAAGTGTTTGTCTCGCAAAGCTGATATTTATTTTTTAGGCCATGCGAAAATTTTGTTGTTAACCTTTGTAGTGTGAAAAAAGTTTTTGAAAAGTGTCATTAAATGATAATGTCGCAATCGTTATTGGCAACAAGAGAAACTAGCTTCTTCAGTGAATTCTTTTTGATAGATGGTATCATTATCAAGTGTTTACTGTCATGTTGAACAGCTGTCGAGCTTTGATTGTGTTAGGAATTACTTCTAGCAAGGAGGTACTCACTTCACTTTGTGCTGCTGTGCAGGATTAGTTAACATTTATCTTTATGACATACTCTGGAGAGGTGGGTCTTGGGTCAAGGGACAATTGTTCTGATTTTTAGACATCTGAATGCAGATATGGATTTTTTTTTTATGAAGTTAATTTTTTTTATTAATTACTTCAAAACTAATATCTCAACCTTCGTGGAAATAGTCAGCCATGTGTGTCACAATAGGTTATGTGATTTGGATCTGGTGATCAGAAAAGCATTTTCAGATAGGAGCTATATTTATCCAGTCATAGCTTGGTGCCATTTAGGGCTACCAATGCGCAACTCCTACCATCATCTACTGAAGTTGAGATTGTGCTGAATCTTCAAAGTACAAAAGTTTGAAAAATTCTTCAATAGCTACTCAATCTAGAAGCGTTTTATCATTATTGAATTGATTTCTATTAATATTGCCTAAACTTAGAAAAATAGTCATTCAAGCTACTAGCATGTGAGTTGTAAATGGGCTCTAATATGATATCACAATAGCAAAATAAAGCTGGGAAAGACCCATTCACTGCCGGAAAATATGGCAAATAAACTGAATGACATGAAAAGGATAAGAGCACACAAGACTGAAATAAGAAGATGGACATCAGGTACAAGATGTTGCATGAGGAGATGGGTGATTTGTCAGGTTCGTCAGGGGAGGCCACAATTCAGACGGCAGATGGAAATTGGGATGAAACGCTTTGAAAAGCTAAAAATGCAAAAAGAAAATAACAAAATAACTCGATTGCTTTGGATGAAATAGAATGAGCAAAGCAAAAGCTGTGGATGTTCAAGTCACAAATGAGATATCTAAAAAAAGACTGAGAGAGACTTGACAGTTTGTCAAGGGCCTATTGATCAGTTTTGATGAGGGATAATTGCCACCTAAAATATATCCTGTTTAGTTGAGTTGTAATGTCAGTCCTTATATTCCACTGGGAGGCAGTGAAGGAAACACTGAGTGCAACCAGTACACAACCATGGGACGGCATCAAGTGGAACCTGGCAGTGCGCCTGTGGGCTCGGTTTACCAACCTCAAACAGAGAAAATCAGAGAAAAAAAAGTAAGAATCTAAGACTCCTCATCCATAATAATGACAAATTCCCAATAACCTGCTGTGACATCGTTAACTAAGGTGTGACCACCAGTCAACAAGCTTTAAAGTAAGAAGCTCCTCAAATTTATGTCGTCATGAATAATCTCTCGTATCTGAACCAATATCGAAATCAAATATTTTCTATATATTTATTGTATAAAATAGATGGGTTTTTCAAATTTAATTTGATGGCGGTAATTAATATTACTAACAGCAATAATAATAATAATAATGCTGTTTATTCTGGAGGCTGTGGCGCGGTCTCGTCTCTCTGTCGCCCCCTGCTGGCCGTCCTCCACCATGCGCTTCCCTCTATTATTTTCCACTCAGTTTCTTGCAGTTTAAAATGGCGGCGTTGAGCAGCGCCGAGTCCCCACCGCCCGTCTTCAACGGAGACACCGCGGATCGGGAGCCGGCCAGGGAGCGGGGCCTGAACGAGCTGGGCGCCGGGTTGGACGCCTCTTGTTCGGCGGGGATTCCCGGAGGTCCGCAGGAGGAGGAGGTAGGCGCTACGGCGGCGGGCGGCGGGGCTAAACTGGGCAGGGGACACGGGTTCCGAGCGGAGGTAATTGGATGTAAATGTTCAGGAAACACCGGCTGTAACACGGTTCGTGGGGGATGCAATGCAGGGGGCGAGACGATGCACAAAACGCTACCGATTGGTTTGAGCGCGGAGGCTTCGGTAACGTCGGGCTGCGCTGAGGAGAAAAGAGCTCTGCGACAGAGAGCCGTGTGCGGGAGGAGAAGGATTTATTTAGAGGAGCCCGTGTTTATTTCAGGCCTGCTTTATTCCACTCGCTCCTGGCTTCATTTTCCAGTCTCACTGCAGCTGCAGCCTGGTGCACCGACACACACACACACACACACACACACACACACACACACACACACACACAGACGCGCGCGCGCACACACACACGCACACGCACACACTCGTACACTGTACTTTCAGGGATGGATTCTGCTGAATTTCCTGTGCCTGAAGTTACGGTTTAACTGATCCAGTGTCGCTCCTTGCTGTTCGGATGGTGGTGATGGTGATGAAGATGATGATGATGATGATGATGATGATGATTGATTGTGACTTGCTCAAGTCGTGCTTATGGTTCCTCGGCGGTACATCATCCGTAAAGGCTGGTTTGATGTATATTTCAAGTCCCCACCCATCAGAGTTGATCACACTCACACACGTAGCATCAGACAGGTTCTGTGTGGGCCTGGAAGTCAGTGTGCAGGTCAGAGGCCTCATACTGGACCACTAAAGGAGGAGGATTTACACTGACAACATACATGTGTGTTTAACATCAGAAAAATACTGCATTCTTAAGAATACTAATCATAATAATAATACTGACAGCAACCGTTTATTATATTATTGTAGTTCCCCCATCCCATAACCTGTTTATAAAAATATGGAAGATAAAATGATAACAATGTGTGAATCGGACACACAAACAGACACTGGTACACACTCCTGGGTTACCTAGAGAGGACTAAGGGCCCAGTGGTTGTACAGTACGTCTGTAATATTTCTAATGTTGGTGTTTGAAATATATCAGTTCTTCAGCCCTCCGGATACGAGGATGGAGGACTCAGGGTTTCACAGGATTGCTGTGCATTGCCTGACCAAATGAAGCAATTTCAGCGAGATTGTGTTTTGTTTTTTCACACCTGCGTGGCGTGGTTAGACTCAGCAGCCACTCGCAAAACAACACAGCCACACCGAGACGGCTATGAAGACGTGATCGTGGTCCGGTTCCAAACAAAGTCTCCAGCCGTTGATGTCAGAACACGATTCAGTTCTGATCCAACTGCAAATCCACGCATGGATGTAGAACTGGGTAGGGTCGTTCCGTGAACTCTTTAAATCCATCTGAAGTAAAGCAGACTTCACCAAAGCATCAGAACATAGGATCTTTCTGTGGAGTCATCCTCATCGGACGCACACAACAGCAAAGCCACAGCTCCTACAAAGGAACAACGTTTAGCGTGTGTGTGTCCCTGCCACACATGATGGCCACCGAAACCACTATGGAAGAACAACTACTCAACGTAGCCACCAAGCTGAGACAAATGGTCAATTACACGATGCATTAGCAGGATGCAAGCAATGGAACGAAAAACGAGTGATCTAGCTAGTGTCGGTGCTGATCTAGTCACTCCCCCAGGGCGTTTCTGACCAATGAGCAGAGAGAGTGTTTTCAAGACCTTTCTTGAAATATTTAGCTTGGCTTGGATTTTGTATGTCTGTGTGACAATGCAGTATTGGAACTATTAAATCTATGTGCGAATTGTCCATTTTCCCAGCGAGTCCTATGGCCAGGTACAGAGTAAAAAAAATGTAAAAAAAGAGCCTGACATCCTCAGTTTTGGGTTTCAAGGACTAATGAAGAATGTTATATTGAACCAAAGTGAAGATCCCATTAACGTGGAATCAGTCCCCGTGATTGATCCCATGTTTCCCTAGATGAGATGTACAGCAGGAAATGACAGGTGAAATATAAATGACAGGTGGACATTACACCCAGAATATGATACGACGTGTCCATCTCAGTGTTTTGTCACCCAACACCATTGTTTGTTTTCATGACTTCAGCACTTAGTTTTCATGTAATTGACATACTTTTCTGTTCTTTTTAGAGCAGCATCCCAGGGAGGATTCATGGGTGATGAATTTCAACCTGCAATGTTTAATTTATCTTTTGCTTTGCAAATGTATAAAATGCGTATTGAAGTGTCAGTATTGGAGCTTTCTTTGACACCGTTATCTGCTCCCTATGAGACGGCAGGGAAAACTGCTCTAAACATTCTGTAATAAAGTATTAACACTGTCAGAACATCAAATCAGACAAGTTTTTCCTTCAGAGAGGTCCAGGGTGCCTCGTTTTCTCCCTTGTTCTCTTTAACTAAGCATTAAATCAAACCCAGATTGGTGTGTTGAGGCTGATATAGTTACATTATTACTCAAATACAAAATTACCATTGGAGGTTTTGTTAGATTTTTTTTATTGTGCACAAGATATTTTAACCTATTATGGACCTGTTAGTACAAGAGATAAACATAGTGTAACTATGCCTTGATTAATCCTTACACTAATACTTTGTTGTGTACAATTGGTTCACAGCACATTAGAGCGGTAAGTCACGCTGATTTTGATAACCAACTAATGGGGTGATTAGTGCAACGATTAATCGACGGTTCAGTTTGTTTTTGCCAACTTAAGACAAGAACATGAAACTATCCTTGGAAAATACCTTTTAAAAACCTTTACTGAAATGCAAGTAAAATAACAGTTTTATTCTGATGAAAATGCTCAGTTAAAAATAAATTGGGCCTACCCTCACACAATATTTCACTCAAGAAATAAACTATGTAATTAAATAAAATAAATCTTTACCCTCTTTTTAAATAAATGTTTTACTTTCTTTTGTTATATATAAAAGATAAATTCTAAATATGTAAATCTCCCCAGCTGCATTACATAAAATACACAAGGGTTTCAACATAAAAAATACATTTATTATACATGAAGCTATTTTCAAATATATGTATAATTTCTACTAGTGTGCCGTTTTACACTTTTCTGTTGCAGTAGTTACAGATAAAGGACTATCTACTAGTGTTGCCCCCCTGGTCATGTTATTGTTGGTTGTCTTTCAAATTTTTGGAACAACAAATGTATTTGTTAGCTTTAGTATGCTAGCTTGTTGCATCTCAATCAATTCAAATGGGCCGGGCAAGCTAATATTTATGCTAACGTTAGCAAATGAGCTATCGTCTATCTCAGTAATTTGTCCTGTCTTGTCTAACGTTGACTTTGAGTTTAAACCACTGCCTTGTTAAACAGCAGACTACACAGATATAAGACGGTTTCCACAATGAAAATAGTTGTCAACACATTTTTATTGTTGGTAATGGCGGATGGAATATTTTACACAGTAAACAAACATCTGCCCTCGGAGGTGCTTGTTGTAACCACATCACAATATTTGAATTTTTTTGCAATAATATTCCGATAGTTTTGCCTTTGACATCACGACATCACAGCGCTTTGCGTGTGTTTTGTAGTTGTTCAGTGGTTCCCAGCAGTTCTTTGTATGTGGATCAAGGACTTTTTCGGATTTAATTGTTGCTGATTAGACCTGATCCCCCATGTGTCTGTACTCCAAAGGAGACTACCAAATGCCAATGAGCTTATCAAAGTCAATGGACAAAGTACTCTTTACGCCAATATATTTGTAACAAGTTCAGTTACAATTGAAGAGCAATATTGGACATCAGCAAGATGAACTCAACCAAACCAGGAGAGCACAAAATGAATGAATAGCTAGGATTAGCTAGTGACATCCGGTAGCCTCCAATGAGTGAAACCGTCTATTTCTTTTCTATTTTTTGCCCTCTGTTTTTCAATAGATAAATAAATAAAACCATCCATCTGTTCTCAGGGCCTCCCATGCTCTTTACTTTGTATGTAAATCCTAATAAAATGGGTTCCTGGGGATCTTTGAGTACCTTATGTTGGTCCACCTGCATTATTATCCGTGTGTCTCATTGCCAGCAGTAATATCAATCACGGTGCTTCTTGGGAATGTTAGCCCTGTGGCCTTTCCACCACGTGAGTGGATCCATCTCCCTGTCTTGGTGCACTCTGGGACTGGCCTTCTGAAGAAGCTTCCGAGGCATTGCTTTTCCCGTGTAGCTGCTCGTGTTGCTTCCTCTGTGGGAGAGGCTCCTGCAGCAGGCTGTAATTGGGGCTGTTCAGGGAGCAGAGTGTCTCCCTCTGAGGTAACTTCAGTAACTCTCCCCATCAGTTCCTCTGCCTTGCTCTCTGGGTAGTATGTGGTTCTGAGCCTTGGATCTCTGAATGAGGTGATTCAGTCAATAAGTCCTGGGTAGCTGTGTTGTCATATTTCTTCACAGGTAGTCAATAATCTCCCGCTCTACTGACTCGGTGAGCTCTGTGTTGACTTCTTTGGGTGCCAAGTCATTCTCAAACAAAGCTGGCTTCACATAAGTGACGGTGACAAAGGTCTCAGCTGTAAACTCCAGGATCTATCCCAGGACTTTCTGTAGAGAGAGTTGTCTTTCTTTTTCATCTAACGACAGAGCCTTTGTGATAGCTATCTCTCGCTGCAGCAATCAGTTTTGCTTGTGACCCCCGTCTGGTGGGAGGCCCACTGACAAGATGATGTTGGGGTAGGCAATCCGAGACGTACTTCATTAGACACAGTCAGAATTATTTATTTATTTACAAAGTGTTTAGTTAGACGCCATAACAGCATTACAGTCTGAGGGAACTGTAAATGAAGCAGTCATGCAGCCACACCGCTTTGAAACAGATGTAACAGCAAGGTAAGAAACTGGCAGTGGAATCAGGACCTGGACTATCTCAGACCTTTAAACAAATGTTTTGTATGTCAGTGCAGACATCACACACCGTGTCGGCCTGCTCCAAGTCGAGAATATCCAACATTACACGGAAAATGTTGGAGTGACAATGCTTTGTTATTGGCTGTCAGGCAAATACTTGAATACTTGTTCAGAAAAACCATAAAAAACTGAAGTCCTTAAAACGGTCAGATGTAGTAAGCCATCTGTCTCTCATACACTGAACTCTCTCTCCTTATCTGAACAATGAACAAGTTGTTTTCATTTCACTGTTAGTTGATGGAAGGAATTACTCGAGCGGTGGTTACTGACCTTCTTAAACATAGAACTCAGCTCGAACAAACAAATCCAGTATATTAATCTGGGACAGATATTTTATGTCAACTTGGTCAATTCTGTTCTTGATCATTTTCCAGCTTGTTGATTAATGTGTGACCAACAGTTGTGTCCGTTTCAAAGCACTAAGAGCTCACCTAATGGTACAGAGTGACAAACTGCTATAATGAAGATATCCAGACTGAGACATGTCCACTAAAATACAGAAAATTACTGAACTAAATTCATAAATCCATCATTTGTTTATACCCGCTCATCCTAAACGCCACACAGAAAGGCCTCAGTCGGATTTGAGACCGGGAGCTTTTTGCTGTGAAGTGACAGTGTTCCCTCACAGCAAAATCCCTAAAAAATGACCTAATTCACAAATTATTATTATCCTCTTCATTCATGTCTCCGGGCATTTAAAACATGCTTCAACTATTCAGTGGGCAGAATACACACGTTTCTCATTACATTATGGTTAAAGGACCAACTGGTGTTTTTGAACATTTCCTACAGATCGTGTGCTTGTTACTCTGTTGGTGACATTTCACAAGATTAATGGCTATTTGAACATATTTTCACACATCCACACAGCCGTCCATATCAATATGTTTTGAAAATCAGAGACATTACTTGAACCTTTCTTGGGTCAATGCATCATTTTGAACACTTCGGTTTTCCCATCCAGCTGCATTACCACACAACCATAAATGACAGTAATAAAGGCAGACATGAGGTCCGCTGTGATGTATTACTGAACTGAAGTAAGATTCATGTCTGTTGAATTGCTTTCTGTACCACATGCTAAGAAGCAAAAACCAAATGCTGCCTGGAAGGCAAATCACATTCAAACTCTGAAACACCACAGCATGATTAATGTAAAGCGTTCATGGTTTGTAGTAAATGGACTAAAACATGGCCAGGCAATGGTAGAATGTTCCTTTAAACCCCAAAACAGTCGACTTAATGTCCATCATTACAAGTTGTGGGTCCGTCTTGTTGAATGTGATTTTAATCAGAGTCCCTGTGACCAATGGAGATGGGGTTTTTAGAGATTCATCTTCATAATCTGTCAGTCAGCTGTTTTACATCCAGGTTGCAAATAAAATTTAAGTGAGTACTTCAAAAAAGCAGCTAAACTGAACTAGAATCTGTAAATTGCCCGTAGGTGTGAATGAAGTCTGATTGAGTTGCCTGTCTGTGGTAGATTGATGACCTGCCTCTCTCCAAATGACTGATGGAGAGGCTCACGCCCTGTGTGACCCCCTGTAGGGTAAATGGGTATAGAGAATGAATGGATTGAAAGGATTGTAAAAATTAACTCATTTTCTACCAAGACTGCTGTAAAACAAACGTACTAGATAAACTTGAGTCAGTGTTGGAGGACCTTAAAGTAGTCCACAGTTTGCTGTAGCCTTTGTTCACCTTTGTGGTAAATTGCTGTTCTGCTTACGTTTTCTCATTTAGATTTAGATATGTTTTGATTTTATCCTCAGTCCACCGATGCTTCCGTCCTACGCTGCCGCTGTGTTCAAAACAGAAACAGCAGGGACGTCACGTGGCACCACTCAAACTCTTAATGACGTAGCATAACACCTGGGAACCGTTTGTGCTATAACGTGATGTGAAAAGTTAAAAAACAAAAAATTCAAACGTGTTTTCACCACCAGGCCTGATTTTAATTGTCACACACTTCACGGTGGACATCAGCATGATATGCTATCAAGCAGAGCTGCTAACTTGAGCAGTGTTACATTTTGGCCATTTGCACCACACGTCCCTTCTCAAGCAGAATAACGTCCCTTTGCACACGTTGGATGAAGAAATGAGGCGGACTGCAGTAAAGCGCTGCTCATAGATACATTTGATCTGAGGTCTGTGTTTGATAATGAACTCATGTGTTTCCCCTTTTGATCCTATCTGTCTTTATTAAGACAAGGGAGAGCTTTGACAGCTGTAGCCCAGCTCTGTCTCAACTGTTCCTCGTGTTCCTGTTTGTTGAGAGTTGTTTATCACCTTGTGTCAGGAGACATCTTCGTTTTTGAGGCGTTAACAGGTTTTGCACAAGTTCCTCTTGTACTAACTCTGTTGCTGCACAATGTGTCTGGCTTTATGTGGCTCTTCTTTGAATTTAGAAACATTTTAGCACAAAACCTACACAGAAAAAAACATTTTATTAAAACTAGATGGGATGCTATTTAAATGAGCAGAAAAATATTAATCAGTCGGCTAATTAGCTGTTAATTGTTCAGAAGTACCTGATTCTAATCTAAAATAGATTTAATATATTCAGATAAGTTCTGGGATTCTTTCTGTAGGTTTTGTATGTTTTTGAAGAATATCTAATTGTTAACATTCATCCATCTTTTCCCTGCAGATCTGGAATATCAAACAGATGATAAAACTAACACAAGAACACTTAGAGGCCCTGTTGGAAAAGTTTGGAGGAGAACATAACCCTCCCTCCATATATTTGGAGGTAAGAATGCTTTCGAAAGTCATTTCAGGTGTTCAAACCAAGTGTGTGCTCTCTGACGTGGAGTGCCCCTTTGTGTCCGTGCAGGCCTACGAGGAGTACACCAGTAAACTGGATGCTCTTCAGCAGAGGGAGCAACAGCTGCTGGAGGCCATGGGCAACGGTACAGACTTCTGCTCCTCTCCCATGCCAGCCCTTATGGAGGTCAAGATGGGAGGTTGTGGGGTCGGTGGAGGGGCTCAGGCCCTCCCCTCAGCCCCCAACACCTTGGCTGTCCTGCAGACCCCCTGCGACGCTGGCCGAGCCAACCCTCGCTCACCCCAGAAGCCCATCGTCAGGGTCTTCCTGCCTAACAAACAGAGGACTGTGGTACGTTTGATTTCAGGAAGCCTTGAAATATGTTGACTTTGAACGTTATCCAATGTCTTACAGAAATGTCCATTATTGAGATTCTCAATTTCCTAAAGCAGCTGGAGTAAAATCTGTTAAAACTGACTGCAGTTTATTTAGCCATAAGATGAAACATTTCAACTTATTACCAGGATGTTAGGAACTTGGCTGCTTCCAGCTGCATGAATATCTAGTTGTGATTACAACAGTACAAGTTATAATAATAATGATACAATAAAAAATAATATCATTATAAATACAAAATATTGTAAACATGATTTATATAGATTTTCATGTAGAGGAGACTGCATTTTCAAGATTGTCCCTAACTGATACAAACTCTTCCTAGGCATTAGTGATACCAGTTCGGTGTGTATTTTTGTTAACCATTGATAAAAGCATGTGTGTTTATGTCAGTTAAAACCAGTACAACAAGTCGTTTTATCGTGGCTCCACCTAAGGAATGAAAAATGTAGTCTCCTTTAAACGCGTGAGGGTCTGAGTATGAATTCACGTCATGTCTTGAATGTGATGCCACCCTTGTACAGGTTAAAACTGCCATCGTTTTGCCATCCATCCGTTTCCTTACTGCTCCGTCGCCTCAGTTTGAACAGCACTGAGTGTTGCTGTGCTCGTTTCATCCCTCAGGTCCCCGCCCGCTGTGGGATGACGGTGAGAGACTCGCTCAAGAAAGCTCTGATGATGAGAGGCCTCATTCCTGAGTGCTGTGCGGTTTACAGGATACAGGATGGGTACGCAAGACTTCACACTTTGGCCTTTTGACAGTTTATGGATGGATGGATGGATTTCTTCAGGAGATATTAATGGACATCGATAATTCAATGATGGCCGAACTGTTCTGAGTGGATCTCTTAGTAACACAGCATCAGCACAGGGCAGGAATTATGGCCTAAAAGGTCATGTTAACATTTTTAATAACTTCAAAACTATTCATTATTTCATCCATCTATCCACAGTCATGTATGTCATGTATGTGTATATGAATATATACTTACCTATACATATTTAGATGTGCTTGCTCCTCGCTCTGTACCTTTATTAATGTCACCATAGTGGTTAAACAGCGAAGTATGGAATGTTCCATGTGCAAACTGTCCACTTCCTGTTGTAGAGAGAAGAAGCCCATTGGTTGGGACACCGATATCTCTTGGCTGACTGGAGAAGAGTTACATGTGGAAGTGTTGGAGAATGTTCCTCTGACAACACATAATTTTGTAAGTATTACTAGGTGATCATGTCTGTCGTCAGGATTTATCTCTAACTATCATTTACCAGGGCTGGACCCGCCTGTTTGAGTACTCTTTTGTTAGAGTTATTGTTCAGGGAATTATTTTCTCCTTTTTGGATGTAGAAGTATGTAGAAGTAATAATTATTGTGTATCTTGGCTTGTGTTGAGATGCCATCCACATCATGTACAATCAGTGCACGTTTAATGAATGGAACAAAGTCCAGTGGAAAGTAAAAGCAGATAGACTCACTTCCTCTCCCCTTTCAGGAGTCTAAACATTATAGACCATCATTTATTTCACACAGCAGACACTCAAGTTGAGATTAAATCCACCACTTGCTTTTTTTCTGCAGTCTCTCACCCGTCTGACTAAAATAAAAATTGATAAACAAAAATCTGAAGAAACATCTCACATTGTTATGGAATCGTTAAAGAAATTTTGTGATTCTCATCTACGGCTCCTCCGAGATAAAACATAAAAGGAGGTGCGTAGCACAAAGCAGCGGGCACGTCTGACACTTTATTTATGAATGAAACACAATGTTCAGCCAATATCTAGTTTGAAGAAACACTAAAAAAGTCCTGGCTGATTTTTTTGTTGATACACTACATAAACCGTCCAAAGTGGCAGTATATGGTTCATTAACCGCTCTTTCCTGTGTTTACGTTTCCTGCCTGTAATGTTTAAATATTAGAATCTGAGGGAGGAGAAATTTCATGAACATCGCATTGAACACTTTAGTGGTGGAGTCGTGTAGGCCTTCAAAAACTCTGATTTCTCTTTTTAGAAACTGTACGTATGGGCAGATTATTATACCTGAGGTCACTTCATTATTCTTTTCTGGTCTTGATTACTTCCACGCCAACAGTTTAAAGTTTGTCTGCAATCCAAATGTGTCCTGAGCACAATGGAGGGATTATGTAAAGCCCAGTGGATCAAAGATGGACAATAGATTGTCATCATTGAGTATTTCTGTAATGTTCATTTCCTGATCCTCTGTTTGTTTGTTTGGCAGGTGAGGAAGACCTTTTTCACGCTGGCGTTCTGTGACTTCTGCAGAAAGCTGTTGTTCCAGGGTTTCCGCTGTCAGACGTGCGGCTATAAGTTCCACCAGCGCTGCAGCACCGAGGTTCCTCTCATGTGTGTCAACTACGACCAGCTGGAGTAAGTCAAACACGTGGGCCCAGGACACTGTTTCAGATGTGAAGATCCTTTGTTGTGTCTACGGTTCGTCATGCATTCTTTATACCGTGTGTGAGTCAAACTGGTTGGATGTCTGTTTTGCAGCTTGCTGCTGGTGTCCAAGTTCTTCGAGCATCACCCTCTCACGCAAGAGGAGGTCTCCTCAGAGGGAACCACCCCTGTGTCCGAGGTCTGTCCGTCACTCCCCCCATCGGACTCAACTGGGTGAGTCCTCTGTTTACACACACATCATATAGGTTTGCTGAAATATTTTCAGTGGACACTCAACAATGTGCACTTGAGGGTGAGGAGTCGGCAAGGTTTCATTCCAAACACACACTCCAAATAAAGCAAATAGACTATCACCGGTTCCACTGAGTGCTGTGAAAACAATGTTTAACACCTCGTTTACGGTGGTGTTGTCCAGACTGGGACACAGGAGAACCACAGTTCACACAGTTTGAATTTCAGCGACGTGTGCCTGAGTATCAGGCAATGTAATTCAGCATTAGATTGTGTGTTATGTTCAGGTTTGTCACCGTTCATTGTGCAGCTCATCGCTGTAAATGCATTGTGGGGGGTTTTTGTTGTGTTTTTGCCCATGGTTTCTAAAGATGTGAAAACGAATTTTGTTTTTCCAGGCCTGGAAGTGTTTTTCAAAAATAAAAGTCCTGAACATTTGTACCAAAGTTTCATGGTTGCTAGGAGACATCTTACAAATCGCCTTTCTTTCAGAATGCTTTACTAATGTTTGTTAGAATTGTACCATTATCAGGCAGCTGGCATTTTTATTCACCAACACTTACTAATATTAGTTAATGATTTGAGTGTATCAGCCCATATCAGCCATGCATAGGGGAAAAAACACATGAAAGGAACAGAATCTTGACCTTTTCTATCGCAATTAGAGTGAATGTTCCAACAAACGTTACTTAAAACGTCGAGGCTGTTGGCAAACACAAGTGTAAGTTTAGTAGTCGTTTGGTTGTGACTCAGTGGAAATGTTGTTAATTCAGTATCATTTCATTTCATTGGTTAATAAAACACGTGTGGAAACCCTGAGTAACCCACCTGTGCTCATGTTTTCAGGTCATTATGCCACGCCACTGTGTCCCCGTCCAAATCCATACCCATCCCACAGACTTTCCGGACCAGCGAGGAGGAACATCGCAACCAGTTTGGTCAGCGAGACCGTTCATCCTCCGCTCCCAATGTCCATATCAACACAATCGAGCCTGTCAACATTGATGTGAGTCTTTTTCAACTGGCCATCGTGGGTGTCACATATTTGCCACTGATGGCCAAGATTCAGCATATTTTCCCCGTAAGCAAACCAGGGCTATCACCATAAATCAGTTATAATCAAATACTTAATCAAATAGAGCCTACAAATGTATGCCTCTGTTGTTCGGAAACATTTCACTTTAATGTCAAAACTAGTTGCGTGCTGAACAAAAACAGCTGAAACACAAGAGCAAACCTGATGCAGGAGCATTTGGAGAGATGGACAGGATGGATTGATGCACGAGACTGCCTGGTGAACGTGCTCTCTGTTTACTGTTTAGGTTGGCATGCGTTTTGAGCAAAGCGTCGAGTGAGATAACACCGACATAACACAGAAACACTGTGATTTGTTTTGACAATGTTATTCTCCCAAGTGTTAGTGCCTTTATTTCTGCAGAGGAGGTTATGTTTTTAGTCATGTTCATCTGTGACATCAACAACCACTAAGACACAGCAGAAAACCAAATAGTAACAGAACGGCAATGGCAATGGTCAGCCTAAATCAAAACATTTCATGGTTCAAGGACAGTATATTTGGGATTAGTTGGACCTTGCTAAATATATAATGAAACTGTAACACGTCATTACATCTTAAAGTGACAACGAGCCATTTATTGGTCTATGCCTCAAGTACATTTATTAAATACTTTGATGACTTGATTTAATAGATTCCTTATGAAGTGTGAATAGTGAAAGCCCTAAACCAAACAGCTGCTGGTTTTAGCTCAACTTTCTCTATAAAGAGACGATGAACTAAAGAGGTGAACCTGCTGCAGCAGTGCTCAGTTGTTAGTAGGCTGGTCCTTGATCCACCATAGATCTTTAAACGAACTCAGGAAGGTTTGTGTGTGAAGCGATGATCTCTCCATCAGCCTGTGATTGTAGGTCACAACCCCACACATCCTTCAATGGCTGTTTTGTCACTCTTGCAACCAAAGTAGACCCCACCCTTCATGCTATTCCTTACTCCTTTCCTGGCCGAACCTTTGCTTTTGATACATTTTTGCTTGTCATATTGGTTCATAAAATTTATCCCCTCTCAACCTTCTCTCCTCCTTCATTTCAGGACCTGATTCGAGATCAAGGCCTGCAAAGGTCAGATGGAGGTAAGCAGGAAAGCCGAGGACCTCAATTCATTCTGTGGCTTTTTCCCACCATCCTACGTCTGCGTGCTCTTGTTCTTTTTTGTGGTCTGTGAGGTCTGTGTAGCTCAGACCTCAGAGTTTAGTCAGTTCAGTTGAGTCCTTCTCCATGTCTGTACCCTCCCAGGTGAGCACACTCTTATTCAGCTCTGTGGCTCAGCACTTTTAGAAGCCCAGAAGCTCTTTCGCAAGAGTTCTGGTAAAGAATCCCACACAGCAAATGTATTTTATGACTTCAGCCGCAAGTGACAAAAGTCAGACATTTGATTTATGCCTTACTTAGGTCATTTTCTCACTGTCAGTCCTGATCATGTAACTTGTAAAATGAACATGATTTAAATAACGGTACAAGTGTATATTATAACTTATAAGTGTAAAATATGTCAAGTAAAAATCTCAGACCAACAACTTAAATGCATATAGTTAAAATCTTCTTTTCTAATAGCTTTTCCAAGACACTTACAGGAGTGTCAGGGACACTCAGGATGTTCTCCACAAATAGATATCGAGTGCAGGATATAAAACGTGCAGATATCCTGATATTGGAGCTCAGACTCACAACGTGAGGACAGTGCAGTGTGTCAGGAGCTCTGCTGTAAGCCTTGGACATCAGTTAAATGTAAGAGGGGGAAGGGCGAGTAGCAGTGATGGTCTGTCTGTCTCTCTCTGCCCTGCAGCCCCCCCGACCCATCCCGCCCGCTGCTTGAGGAAGCACCGAACCCGGACCTCAAGCTCCCTCCTATACTCCTACCCCAATGACATAGTGTTTGATTTTGAGCCCGAGCCTGTTTTCCGAGGTAGTTAGGCCTCTGTGTGTGTGTGTGTGTTTGTGTGTTCCTGTGTCCCTCACCCACAACAATCCCACCTTCACACCTGTTTCACACTTGCACTCTTTTTCGCTTCACATGCTTTCTATCACACAAACACACACACTCAGTTTCTTAACATTCAAGGTAATACTTTGGTTATAAACTGATTAATGTAATAGATTAAAAAACTATTTTAAAACATCATGGAAACGCCAATTGAATTCTGCTTTAATCCGTGCTGGTTTATGCAGCGTAATAGACCTGATAATGTGAATGTGTTTAGAATTATAGACATATTTCCCCAATCGCTGCAGTTTCTCCCATTATGCTGATTAGGCAACGAGTTGTAGCTTCAGCAAAGACAGAATCGTGATAATTCCAATCCTGTGCTTGGATTAATCACATTTGTTCACTTTCCTTCATCACAGTACAGATGGAGTGTAGTGAACCATTTGAATGTGAAAGTCATTACAAATCTTAAATCTTACTAAATAGAGATTCATGGGACGAACAATTTGGGAATTGTGGCAGAAATGAGTAAATGATTTTTCTTGAAAGGTAATTTTGCACAGAAGCGTAGCATTTCTTTCATTACTTTAGTGAGAATATCTTTTGAGCTCAACGCTATAAATACACCACATTTACATACGAGTCACAGAAACAATTTGGTTCAGGATTCAGAACAGATTTTCACCCACTTTTAAAAGGAATTAGGATAAAAGAAACCACTTAGCAATGGACGATTTCATTGTGTGACGCTGTGAAATGTCAGAAAATAATCCTAACTCCTATCAGTATACAGTATATCCTTATTGAAAGATGTTGTAAAGAAATGTTGTAAAGTTGTAAATTTATACTCGGTAGCTCAACTCGGGGGCAGCAGAGGTCCATATAAAGCCAGCAGGGAAAAGCTAATGAGTAATGGAGTTCATTTTAAGGAAATCTTTCAGGATTATTTAATGGATTTTAGATAAATGTAACAGACTCTGGTTTGATGATTTCAAACGTACATGTTGCTGAAGTAGTTGACCTCAGAATATGTGTCCGCATCATTTTCTCTTGGCTTCTTCGTATGAATAATTCTATTCCCCTCAATTGCGACACCATTTCTGTTCTGCATGTACGGCCTCCCCTCACCAATCACGCCTTCGACACACAGAGCCTCTCTCTCTCTCTCTCTGCCTTACTCCCTTTCCTGTCACCTTCTGTTTGACCCTGGCTTCTTATCAACCTCATGTTTCTGATGTTATGTCTCTACTTCCTCTTTTTTTTCTTTTCTTTTTTTTTTTTTTTTTTTTTTTTTTTTTTTCCCCCCCCCCCCCCCCCAAT
>OMNV01019802.1:169264-180822 GCA_900303265.1 Brotula barbata
TTTTACTTCACCCCAATCCTCCCTTCCATTCCCTCCCAGGGTCCACAACAGGGCTCTCGGCCACGCCCCCTGCCTCTTTACCTGGGTCACTGACCAATGTAAAGGTTCCACAGAAGTCCCCCTGCCAGAGGGAGCGCAAGTCGTCGTCCTCATCTGAGGATCGCAATAAGATGGTGAGACTGCGGCAGTGTTTTTTGTTTCTCCGGCTCGGTTGAGCATTTGTGGTTACATCGCCGGCTGACTGAGTGTTGTCTGGAACAGAAAACCCTGGGAAGGAGAGACTCCAGCGATGACTGGGAGATCCCTGAGGGTCAGATCACTCTCGGCCAGAGGATAGGTTCTGGATCCTTTGGAACGGTTTTCAAGGGGAAGTGGCACGGTAAGTCCACATGTGTGTCGTCCATTTCAAATGGAGGCTGAGCCGTTTTTTACTTCGGGTGTCTTCCATCATGAAAATTTGTCAAGGTTCCTTTAATTATTACATCACAACAACGTCAAAAAAGTCATGGAAGAGTTAGATTTTTAAAAAATAGTTGAACTTTTGCGCCCTTTTACATAACATCATTTCTTTTCACGGCCATGGAATCAAATCAAATCAGTCGCCTTAGAAAATCCACCGCTTTCCAGGTAAATGTCCCTGAAGATCCAACCTGCCACTGACACGTGTACGTCCCAGCTGTGCAGGTCATGAATTCTGCTTCCCACGGATCCCCACAGAGATGAAAATACAGTAGTTTGTTCTGTAATTAACAGTAGCGTTTAAGCATTTTTAGGCTTTATTCTGGCACCGTGCATTGCTGCATTAAACCTACAAAGAGGACACGTCCTCCTCAATAGCAGATTTGTAAGCAAACCACCGGAGGACTAGTGAACGTTCCTGTGACATTTCAAGAGACTTGGCAACGTCACCTGTAGAATATTGAGTCTGTCTGCACCTAAACTCACAGACACCTTCAAATGAGTGGACAGAGTGAATATGTGTGTGAGTAGCAGTGAAAGTATCTGTGAGATTGATTTGTAAAGGCCAATAAAAACCAAAGTGATGTCGGCCGTTTCCACACTCGGCACCAGCTGCTCTCCGCTGGCTTCATTAAACACGTTTTGTTTCCTCCGGGTGCTCCGGTGTCCCCCTTCACTCCAAACACATGCAGGCTGGGTAAACTGGAATCTGTATTACCTTAGAAGTAAATGCTGATTGTAAATGTGTTTGTCTGTCTGTGTTTGATGGCTCTTTCATAGTCTGGTGATTAAGTAAATGATCCAGTGTCATGCAACGCTGCATAGGCCAGCAGAGGGAACACGCATATGCAGGCACCAGAATGTGGAGAAGTCTTTAGACGTATTCAGGCCTTCACCTTTTTTATGTTACAGCCTTATTCCAAAATGTTTTCAAATCATTTTATCACCATTTAACTACATACAATACGCAAAATAGCAAAGCAAAAACTAATGTAGATTATGAATGTATGAAAAAACAAAACTACTATATCATATTTAAAGCACTTGGAAGCAACTCTAGCAGTGACCACAGCTTTTAGTCTTCTTGGTTATAACGCTAAAGCTTGGCTCCTCTCCTTCGATTGCTCTGTTTGGCTTGAATCTTGGTTATTCCAGATTTTGTACATTTAAGTACAATGGTTGGGGACCTGTGGTAATGTTTTTGTATCCTCCCCCAGATCTTTGTATCCACACAATCCTTGGCTTGATTTTTGCTCTGTCATGCACTGGTAACGTTGCACTCGGACCTTACGTAGTGCGAAGTGTGCCAAATTTTCAGTCACGTTCAAGAATGTTTCAGGAAGTGTCAAAGCACTCTGGAAAAACTAAAATGCCTGACTTCCACATCAAAACTGGCCTGGGATTAGACTGGGATTAGACTGGGATTGTGTACCTGTGTAGAAATGAAACCTCTCTGTCTTTCCTCCCAGGTGATGTGGCAGTGAAGATGTTGAACGTCACCGCTCCCACACCACAACAACTCCAGGCCTTTAAGAATGAAGTGGGAGTTCTCAGGTACGATCTGCTGTCTTGAATACAAAAATGCTTCATTTAACAATTAATTCTGAAATTAAACTAACAGCCTCAAAAACAAAGGTTTTTCATGTCATAAATCGAATCAAAATCACAATTTTTTTTTTTTCATCATTGCAATTTGATCGGGCGAAATCATGCTGGCCTCCTGCTAAGCACTGGAAGTAGAGAAGGGATCGTTCGTGTGTGATTTTCCTTCAGGCTGCAGTAGCAAGTGATGTTTTTGACATGCTGCCTCATCAGTGGTGTGAGGTGCTGCATGTGATTGATTTGGAATGAGGGGGTCAAATCATCTGAATGTCACAGACCTCTGACATGAACAAATACGGTGTGTTCGTGTCTGTGTGAACCAGGAAAACGCGTCATGTGAACATCCTGCTGTTCATGGGTTACACCACCAAGCCTCAGCTGGCCATCGTGACCCAGTGGTGCGAAGGCTCCAGTCTCTACCACCACCTACACATCATCGAGACCAAGTTTGAGATGATCAAACTGATCGACATCGCCCGGCAGACCGCTCAGGGCATGGAGTGAGTTCATGTCACCGCACACCTTTGGAAAACTTGGAGCCTCAGTCTTCATCGCCTTCATTCTCTCTTATCTCATTTTCTTTATTCTTATTTTTATTATTTATTCTTAGAAATTTATGAGCCAGATGCTGCTGAAAAATTCTAGAATCTCACATCATATTGTCTCACAAAACATTATTTTCGTATTTTCCGTCCCCAGTTACCTGCACGCCAAATCCATTATCCACAGAGACCTGAAGAGCAACAGTATCCTTCCTAACACTCAGACAAGTCCGGTGGTATTGTGAACTTCCAGATTCCCTACAGTAAAAACCCTAACCCAGAATGAATGAAAGGGATCAGAGGGGATGGTTACTGTCTTTAACCCGAGAAAGGACAGGAAGTTCTTCCCGGTGGGTATGGGTGTGTTCTAGCCCTGGCTGTTATTCAGTGTTTGTGTGTTGACTCCTGCTGGTCACTTACCACAGTGCAGTGACAGGAAGTTAGCCTTTCTGGTTATTGTGTGACAGGAAGTTAATGGGGGATGTTGCATGTCGGATGATGTCATTTATTGCGTAAGTAATGAGTACAAGTGTCTGCCAAGATTTAGCAACCTTGATAAACGAGACACACCCACACAGCACCACCACCAGGGTGAAGAATATTTTCCCTGACCACCACCCTTCAGATATTTTCCTCCATGAAGACCTGACGGTGAAGATCGGTGACTTTGGCCTGGCCACGGTCAAATCCCGCTGGAGTGGCTCCCACCAGTTTGAACAGCTGTCTGGGTCGATATTATGGATGGTGAGTGAATATGACAATCATTAAATTAAATTTCCCTTTAGTCAGTGTTTTATTAGATTTGTTTTTAATGTATGTACACACAAATTTGGTTCCTGCTGGAATTTAAGATCTTTTGTATAGATTATTCTCATACATTTATATGGTAGAACATAGCTCTCGTCTTATTTATTTTTACTGCAACAAGCAGAGTTTAGCAATTCATTTTCACATTAATATGTATATTTCTAATTTTAGAAATGAAGAGCAGAGTTTTGCTTCCTGTCAGCAATGAAAGATTCCTGTGGGTCCTGTGTAGCCATGTGTTGTTGTTTTTTCCCAGCATCCTTTGGTGTCTTTGTTAGGATCTCTTGAAGTTATGAATTTATTTCCATCTTTGTACAATAGGACAGCTCAATGATGAAGTGGTTAACACAACCAGAAGGTTGAGAGTTCAAACCCCAACCAGACTCAATTTCTTTCTGTGTGATGTACTTAAAAGAAGGATTTTCACAACCGGAGTGTGATGAGTTAGCATAATGTTTAGACCATATTCAGAGGCTTTTTTAAACTTTTGTCACGTTGTTGTGTCACATCTCCTTCAGGCGCCAGAGGTGATCCGACTCCAGGACAAGAATCCCTATAGCTTCCAATCGGACGTGTACGCCTTCGGCATTGTGCTGTATGAGTTGATGTCAGGAGCGTTGCCCTACTCCAACATCAACAACAGAGATCAGGTGAGAGCTTTTAGCCCAAACACGGCACGCTCTCACGGTTTGACTGCTCTGAGTGCTGTCTCCATCTTGACACATCCGTGTTCAGCTCAGCTCAGCTCAGATCAGATGGAGGCTCTGTGTGTCCCCTCACAGGTGGTAGAATCACTTGGATCATCATCAAGTGTAATATCACCCAAATGCCAGTTGGGGACCATTATTTCTTTTTATTAGTCTGTCTATACCAGGTATTCGTTCAGCAAGTGGGTGCATCCCCTGTCAGGAGTAAAATCTCTCACTCATCGCTTTAATCTCTGCAGTCCATTCAAGCACACACAGTTGATCAGTATCACTTAAACTGACATGAGGCCGAAGAGACAGTGGAGCAGTTCATCTGTGCTAACTGACCTGCTCTCCCCTGCAGATCATTTTCATGGTGGGTCGAGGTTACTTGTCTCCCGACCTCAGCAAAGTGCGCAGCAACTGTCCGAAGGCCATGAAGAGACTGATGGCCGACTGTCTGAAGAAAAAAAGAGAAGAGCGCCCCCTCTTTCCACAGGTACGACACAGCAACGTTTGATTCATATCAGATTTGATTTTGATTTGTCAACAGTCTGAATAATGGGGTACAGAGTGTGTGAGATTAAACCCCTTTTTACACAATTTCCATTTTCTTTGAACATGCTTATGTTTCCTTTGTGAAGACTAACTGGTTTTGCCAGCAGATGGCCTCAGTGTCTCAACTCAGGTCTACAGCAGCACATCATCAATCACTTCGCATTCAGTATTTGTTTTGTATCCAAATCACATTTATTTTTGGAATTACATATCCATACAGAACACATCAGTGATGACGTTTTCTTGCGATTATTGATAGATATTGATCAATGACCCTCTGTTTTGGCTGTGACCCCCGTAGATCTTGGCATCCATCGAACTGCTGGCTCGCTCATTACCCAAAATCCACCGTAGCGCCTCAGAGCCTTCATTAAACCGAGCTGGCTTTCAGACGGAAGACTTCAGCTTATATGCCTGCGCCTCCCCCAAAACCCCCATCCAGGCCGGAGGCTATGGTGAGTATGCACACATACACATACACGCACACACTAAACCCTTACTATATATCATGCATAATGGAATTGTGTCTGTTATGTACAGAATGTACATTTGTGTTCCTGTCCTTTTTGTCATTCACACAATTCCTATCAGCTGGGAATTCATAGTATTTAGGGTCCGACAATTTCTATTTTGGGGAAAACAGCAGGAATTGAGTCATTAAAATGGAATGATACATTTATTTTGGATTTCCCAAACTGGATGAATTCAGTGTATGTGTGTGAATCCTCTGAATCATTGTCGCCACAGCGCTGAAAAAATGTACTATCACATAAAATCAGTAAAACACATTGAACATAGGGAGAGACAACCAGTTTACAAGAGAATCATCAAATACACACGTGTCATTCTGCATGGAGAATAAAGTAATAAACTGGAAACATCTGTGAAGCAGTCATACAATATTAAATCTTTTGCAGTTTGTTCAAATTAAAATCATTTGTCTCAACACTAGAATTGATTACGCGTGTGTATTAGTTGCGTTTAATATTTAAATACCTTTGCGTCTGTAGAAGGAGGCCTCCCTGTGTGTCTGCTGATTTGCTCCTGATCTCTGTTTTCAGGGGAGTTTTCAGCATTTAAATAAGTGCTGCAGATGCCACTCGTCCATCCCTCATCACTTCTCGAGTCTCGTGTCCCTGCGATGGATTCATCCATTACTTCATGAAAAGTCTCATCTCAAAGAACATGCGGTTTTCTTCCTCTGTCATCCAGAGGGAGGCAGCCCTGAGTCCTTCTGGGAAAAGCGAGGGGCACCAACGTCACACACACAATGCAGAATTCGGAAACGAAAACAAAGACATCCAAGCAAACAAGTTTTGAGGAGGAGATGGTAAAGTCCACCAATGGACCTAGCACTACGTCCTGCCTGCTGGAGGGGAGGGATGACAGTGAAACGAAGGAAGAACAGGAGGAGGGAGGGGCCCCTGGCGCCTGATGCCATGTCAGCTCCTCTGTGGGCGAGGAGGGAGGCTGGAAGGTCAGCCGGGTCACAGGAACTGAACTTGGACTGACAACTAGAGATTCCTGTCGAAGAAGTGGCTCGTTGAGTTAGCGGAAAGACCAAACTTTGGTCCCCAACATGGAGCAGAAAGGAAGATGACTTGAACGATAGATTTATCTTTATTTTTCCATTTCTTACTCGTGATAGTTGTTTATTTTTTGTTTTTGTTTTTGTTTTTTTGGCTGGCGTTTGGACCGATCCATGCTGTTTCGTCTTTCATTGAGGAGAAAACTTTGCGTCGCCGGAGAGAACATTTCGGAGTTGTTGTTTTGTGTTTTTTCTTGTTTTAGATGCTCCACGCTGACCAAACTCCACAGTACTGTACTTCAACGCCTGCTGTTGGACTCAGCCAAAACCCCCACCTGTTCGCAAGATATCGAACCGTCTGACACCCAAGTACGACTCTGATTTCAAAGTCAAACGCGTGGAGATGGCGACGTCCTGCCAAAGGGAGGCGCTGTTCTTCGGTTGGTCCGGTGATGACGCCACCGAAGTGAGACTCGTCCTTGTGTAAGTGTAAAGAGCCCGTTTGCCGTTTCCACCAGAAGCAGCGTGTTCTCGTGGCACAGCAGCTTTGATTGTCACCACTGAGCAGAACGTTTCCTTTGCTTTCCTGCTTTATTTCCATCAACCCAAACTCTGCTTTTTGTGACACCAGTGCATGCAGTCTTATTTTTTTTATTTCTTTGTCACGTGGCTTTAATATTGCACTCGGCTTAACATGGGAAAGTTACTTGTTGCAGCTGTACCTGCGTTTTATAGAATGGGGATCCTCTGGAAGAGTTTTTAGGTCAACAGTAAGAAAGTGTCGCACACTTTACCCACTTCGAAACACTCGGCACCTGTACTTTCTCATTCCAGCGTCCAGTGTGTTGGGGGGGGTCATAGGTGTTACTACAGGTTATTTTTATTTGATTGTCTATGTTTGCCTTTTTCTGTACAGGCAGGCCTGCAGATATTGACTTATTTATGTGATTTGTTTTGTTTTATGGAGTTATTTTCAGAAATGCTTTATTTGAAGCTCTCAAGTCTTTTTTGGATGCTTGTTTTAGTCTTTGTGACTCATGTACTTGCACTTTGTAGAGATGGTTTAAAGCAACTGACCGACTTGCCTTTTTGTTTTTTTTGTTGTTTTTTTTAATCGACAAATAAATTGTGACAATGTCCTACTGAGCCGATGACTGCAGGGACTCAGCTGTGAATATTCTGCTGAAGGCTCCGTGATCAGCAGAGCACCGTCTTTGATAGAAAATTTTACCAAGGCTAAAACACAAGTATGGCCGACGTCGTCTAGATGAACAGTTGGGTTGGAGCTGGAGCGTACAGCGGAAGTCTCCATGTAAACTGGAATTCATTCTTACCGCCATCTTAAATTGACCATAAACTGTCTCCTCCTCATTTTAACATCCTCACACCACATGGTTATTTACTATCGTAGTCAGATGAGAAGATGTATCGGTCAGCTCCAGTACAT
Organism: Brotula barbata; assembly: GCA_900303265.1. Taxonomy (NCBI): domain Eukaryota; kingdom Metazoa; phylum Chordata; class Actinopteri; order Ophidiiformes; family Ophidiidae; genus Brotula; species Brotula barbata. Next base: position 176,894 of record OMNV01019802.1, read on the forward strand.
CTGTGTCCACTACATAGAGATCTCCATGTTTTATTCAGATGGCCTCAATTAGCCTGTAAATTAGTGGACTGGCTCTGCCAAAAGTGAACAAAATGTTCAACCAAGACTTTGACATCTCTGTAGTGGAGGCATATGAAGATGATACATATGGATCTCTTCATCTGACTCTGTGTAAAGCTGATGTCAACTCACGTCTCCAGTCACAGAGTAGAGTTGACATCCACCAACAGCCAAAAAGCACAATTCTGATAGCAGCAGTCAGAATGAGATTTTGCTCCTGACTTTCTGACACTGAGGCCCACGTCGTACTTTCTGCCACAGATTAGCGCTCAGATCCAATGAAACCATCTCGCAGCGTGACATGCAGTCAGCGTATAGCAGGCTGTCACTGCAGTTTGTGGGGGGCCTTAATTACACTTAAGTGTAATTCCTAAAATGTTCCTTTTACAGTCCAGTAATCAAACTCCAAACCCAAATCTCCTCAACCTGACCTCTACCGGTGGCAGCAGTGTATTCTAATGTCTGCGTGCTGTTGGCTGCTCTTTAGTGCGGGCTGATTTTACTTTGTATAGGCTTCACGCTCTTCGTTCTGTGGAAGAGGAGGGGTGGTGACTGGGAGTTGATTGTTCGAGTAAAGTGATCCCTTGCTTTTATTGTGCATCTAGGCGAGGGATTGTTGAACTGACTGCACGGACTTCCTGGTGTCGAGTCAACCCTGCTGATTTAGGAGTCGGTGGAGTCAGGGTACCGGTGCGGCTGGTGTTAGCTCACTTTACAAGTCGTGGCCACTCTGGCTACTCTGCATTTGTTGTTGCTGCAGCCTGTAGTGTTTTTACAAGAGTAGGAAACATTTCAGCTGGTCAGGCAGACAGAGAGACAGTGTGGTTTGGACAAAGCTTGTTGAGGAGGAGTTGTACTGAGGGGAATGTTGATAAATCATTGGGAATTCTGCTACATGCACCACAAGTTTTGGTTTGCGGCCCTGCACAAAATCCAGCATTTGACACAAATCAACAACGGTTTTTTGAGCGAGAGCAGCAAAACACCAGGGCAGCCTTCAGGTTCTTATTTCAGGGGATTTTGTTGAGTCTGACATGAAGAGGGTTCCTAACATCGTTTAGAGGAAGGGAACCCCCTCAAATATGAGTGACGACTACCCTAACAAAGTCTTTAAGGCATTAAGATTCAATCAACAACAACTTTATTGATATCATGCCCAATCATAAAATCATTTAGCATAAAGTCAACTCAAATGATCCCACAATGCAAACCAAAAAAGTACCATGCACTGGTTACTAACCAAGCAGCATTGACCATGATGCATTGCAACAGAGCTGATGATGTGACACCATGGGGACTTGAGGCAAATAGTGACAGAATTGAATGATTGGGATTCAAACCTTTTACACAGAATCATTTTCCTCAAGTCAGACTTTAATCTCAGAATTGTGACTTTGAGAATATGTTCATTCTGGGAAACATACACACACACACACAGGTCTGTGTGTCTTCACTTTTCACTGTTGAGGTGGGCTGGGAGAATGAAGTACTTCAGTCTTTCAGGGCGCTGTATTTATTTTTCCTCGGACACGTTGATTTTCCAAGAGGATATTGTCATAAATGTAGATCTCTGCTACAGGACACACTGACCTTCAGCACACACCTTCTCCTGATCTTCTAAACCTTTTGTTGTTGCTAAACTTCTTAACTTTGTTCCTCCATTCATTGAACATTCCCTCCTCTTCCTCCCTGCCTGCACCTTAACCCCCAACAATCCCTTCTACCTGAAAGTCCCACACAGAAACCTTTAGGGAGATCTGTTTGTTTTCTCACCTGTAAATAGTTGTATAAAGGAAATAATGTCAGTTTGCTAGGAGGCATGGAGACAACATGTAACAAGTTATAAAATGTTCAAAATAAAGAGACAACGATTCAAAGACATTTTGATAAGCAGACTTTGAGAAAAATGGTTGAGTGTAAAAATATTTAAGACTGTATCATAAGGAGAAAGAGCTTAATGTATTTGTTGTGAATATGAAAAACTGATATATTAAAGAAGTGCATGAAAACTACGTTGGTTTTACGTGTGATCATTTGTATGATAGTAGAAATAGATGATTTTTGTCCACACGGTGGCAACATCTCCCACATTAATGTTCCTATAGGGACGTGCAGCAGACACAGTTTAAGAGTGAAATCAGAATGGAACAACGGATGATATTTATCGGGTTTAAGCTGAAGCTGATCTGAATTGAAATGTGATAAGGAAGGAACAGTACTTTATTGGTTTCCGTAGGGAAATTAATTCTCTGCATTCTTACCCATCCTCAATGAGGACAAGTGGGCAGCACACAGACAACAGCGCCCGGGGACCAACTCCAGATCTTCTACCTTTGTCTTGGCCAGGGCCAATGGCAGCTGTGATTAACCTAACATACATGTTTTTGTGGGTGGAGGGAAACCACACAGACATGGGGAGGACATGGAAACTCCACACAGAAAGGTGTGGAGGTCGACCCCTGGATTCAAACACACCCACAACCTTCTTGCTGTGAGGCAACAGTGCTAACCACCACGCCACCGTGCCGCCCAGGTGGACTCTAATCAAACCTGATGTCATTTAGTCATGTTTTATTTTTGTCACAGTTCTGTGGGTACTATCTCTCCGCTTAGATCCCCGCATGTTTATCTCCGCATTCTGTCAGCTACTTCATGTTATGCTGATGTCTTCCCCCCAGGGAGGAGGCCAGTCAGCCTATGTGCACACTGAAAGCCCACTAATAATATGGATGTCCATCACATCATACGTTGGTATAACCACACCAATAATCAAAGCAAAATTTTGCCTTTTAAAGACCAGTCCAAGAGAAGCTCCAAATTTGTCCAATCTGACCTAACCACCCAACCAGGCTGACCTCGCTACTCAGCAGCAATATGAGGAGGAAAATTACACACTCATACTTTTTAGAGTTATGTGATTGCAGTAAAGTCTCGACCTGCCTCCTTTTTCATAAAAGTGCAGCGGATGTTGCATGGGGTTGACCAAAAGCACCTACATTAGTATGAAACATGAAAGGTCGCATTACAGTTTTTATGCTTATCAAAAAGCCTGATGACCTGAGCGGAGTAGAACTGTATTTTTAAATGTTTAAATTTGAATAAATTATGAATAATTTCAATATTTCATTGTTTTAGTGCAATCACTCATTTGTGTTTTTGATGCATTTGATAGCATTAATTCACACTGTTTTTTGCCTTTTTATTTATTTGACTAATATTTTTATTTGCTTTACACTTCATTAATTTACTCTCTCATTTTATGTTCTGATATTATTAAAATTAGTTTTACTCTTGCTTTTAGTGACTTTCCTTCTAAAACTTGAACCTGGAGGGAAAACTCCTACTTTTACTTTGTCAGCATATTTCTACTTCAGCTGAGCTTTTGGTAGCTCAGCACTGCATAGAACGCATCTTTTTTTTGTTTGTAAGTCATTAAGGGTAATAAATCCAGAACATTCACAGTGAACATTAAGTACATTTAGCAGGCAGGAACTGAAAACATAAAAACAAAATATTAGATTGTAATATCAAACCTCAAATTTGTCAGCACAAAAAGTTACTATTAAGGACTTCATGCAAATCCAACAATAATTTATGAAGCTTTAGGTGCTTACAGTTCCGTCATGCATAATGATTTCAATTTAAAACCGTTCATCAACAATGGGTTAGACAACAAGTTAAAAATTTTGATTTTATTATTAAGGCCATAGTGGACTGTGCGGGTGTGTCTAACAAAGTGAATATGGATGATTTTTAGGGGACGTTTGGTGTTCTGGCATTATCTGTCCACATTTTTGACAGTACATCACATGACATACATTACTGATGTGGCTTTCCTATGTAGTCTTTTTTTTTTTACCCCCCCCCCC
>OMNV01019803.1:0-15000 GCA_900303265.1 Brotula barbata
AAAAAAGGAAATACTCATCCTCTTGCCATGGTGTCTGCCAATCACAGATACATAACTACAATCAATCACAGATACACAGATACAATAAATCACAGATACATAGATATAATCACTGATAACACTGAATCACTGACAATCAATCATAGATACATAGATACAATCAATCACAGATACATAGATATAATCACTGATAACACTGAATCACTGACAATCAATCACAGATACATAGATACAATCAATCACAGATACATCGATATAATCACTGATAACACTGAATCACTGACAATCAATCACAGATACATAGATACAATCAATCACAGATACATAGATACAATCAATCACAGATACATACAGGAGATACTATGGCCCAGGTGGTCAGCCTAGTGACTCACTGCAAGAAGGTTGTGGGTTTGAGTCCCGGGGTCTGATATGCGTTAGGCTAATTACCGCTGCCGTTGCCCTTGTCCAAGGCTCTATGTGGAAGATCTGGAGTTGGTCCCTGGGCACATGTGTGTGTTTGCATGTGTATGTGGCTGCTGCCCACAGCTCCTCATAATATAGGATTGGTTAAAAACTAAAAAAAGAACCCATTAAATAGGAATTGACACAATCAGACGATCCAAATGTCTCATCTGATCTAATTCCTAATGTGTCACGTACAGAATACCCCCATGGTGTTTTTTTTAATTACATTTTTATTCCAAATTTCCATTCTGGATTTCTTCATATTTGCCACTGTATTTTCAAACACTGCTTTCTTTTTAGGTGAGCACCTGGTTTAATATCACCACTCAGTGTAAATGAATGTTATTTACAGGATAGTTATTCCCACACACACACACGACATCAATCAGACTCAATGTTCAACAAATGCAATAAGTGATGTCTGAAAAGGAAGAGGTTTCTTTCTCGTCAAAATTATTTACCTTTTTTTAGTAAGACGTTTCAGCAGTTTTTTTTGCTCTAAGGTGTATAATCAGCAGTAGGCCCAGTATAGTATGATACTATTATTATAAACAACGACCAGTTATTTACTATTTATTTATTACCAAATACAAGGAGTATAAATGTACTTCTATTGCTGTAAATAGAGTATTCTGTGTAAAAGAGTGACCCAATGGAGTCAAGGACTGAGAATTTACAAGGAACAAAGAAATTACAATAAGACTGGAATAAAATTTAAAAATAAAATCACACAATGAACAAATTTGTGTCAAACAAGAGAAAAATACATTTGGTAGTAAAAAAGAATACAAAATGTGTTCAATAACATCTTCAAAGCATGAAAATCAGGAAAAAGTTGTACATAAAGTGGCAACTAAACAATGGCAACATAAAGTCAATGATGCAGTGTCATTGATTGATTGACTGATTGATTTAGGATTAGATAGATAGATAGATAGATTTAGGATTAGATAGATAGATAGATAGATACATACATACATACATACATAGGTGGATAGCTGTTCGGTGGAAACAGTTGAACTCACTCTGAGACCAGCCAAGCAGGTCCGAAGGTGCCATTATCCTCATTATTCTACTTACTACCTGGCAGAGTTTGAAATAGTTTAAGTAGTAGCACTAGGATAATCATACCTACCTGTAGCCAGTCCAAGCTGGTCTCCAACCTGTCCACATTCTCCATCAGGTCTTGTTTTGACAAGTTGAGTACCCCCGACTTCCAGCGTTTAAGGAAAGCAGCCATCTTTAATTATGCACGTCTCCCTGGGAACATATAAGGAGAGAAGCGTTAGCAGAACAGGATATAATGGTCAGGTTTACTTGTACGAACCAATATCACATACAAAGACTCAAAAAACCTTACCAGACAGAGCTCAGATCACAGAGTGGTGCAGGTTCGATTCCGAGCTGTGCTTTTGCTGCGTGTTGTCCCCTCCCCCTCTGCCCTGCCTTTCCAGTCAGTCTCTGTAGTTTTCATAGAGCAAAAATGCCAAAAAAACAAATCTTTAAATAAATAAAACAATGCCATGTCGTTTGGCCTCTGAGCTGCAGGTGTGCCTGTGTGTGTGTGCGTGAGAGTGCAAAATGATTACAGAGAGATGTTTCTATTATTATTTGTGCACACACCTGCAAGTGTCTGCCTGTCAGAATGCAAAACAGAACGTCATATTTTAATTCCCTGTTTGTTTTTACTCAATTATTTCCTCCTTTGCTGCCTTAAATAGCACGATACAGCATCCTCCTCCCTCTGTGTGGTCTTTTCATTTTTACAAAGGCAGCCTTGTAAGTATGCATATGCTGACATTTTGGGGGCAGGATAACACAGGCGGCACGATGCCTTCACTGACGGCCTTGACTAACATGCTTGTCACCAAATTGAAACAAGTGTCAGACCTGTATAAATTTCTCCCTAAATTAATGGTGTGTCGTAAACGCTATTGTGTTCCCCAATGCTCATCTGTAACTGTAGATGCATAAATTCAAGACCGTTTCCCGAGGACGGAGAAGGTTTTGGCAGATCAAATGGTTTGTTAGCTCTTTCTTCCGCTGAGGGACCGCGTAGGACAACAGTGAGACTTGAGACTCGTCTATTTACAAAAGCATCGCAGACATTTCAGTGCAAAAGAGTGAATTAAGTTATTTTCTGTATTAACTGAGAGTTAGCAAGTGAGCTGGGTAACTGTGTAAGTCTCCCCCCCCCCAAGGAGCTAAAGTCAACAAAGTCAGTGTCTTATCATAAATCGCTGCTCAAAGCTTTTACATAAAGGTTTTGTCTGTTTTACCCCCTTTTATCTCTTGGATCTCATCTATCTTTACTATAACTTCTTTCACTGGGTTTTACATTGTACGTTTCATTCTGTTGTGTCTTTGTTATGAAATCGCTATAATGAATGAGTGTAAAGCTGATTATGTTTTGGACTCGGCTGAGCCCCCTTGGTAATGTAATGTATGGTAAGGTAAACACAAGTCCAACAAGCTTATATTTACAATGGGGATTTACTGACAAAAACACATAAAGCAGATTTTTCATTAGTAACTCAAACAAAAGCAGTTGTAGAAGAGGTCGTACCTTACACATCAATCCCACTTGGTAGGTATTGGCAGGTATTTTTCATATAATTAAGATCAATTTCATCTTTAAAACCCTTAACGGATATATTATCATGTCAGTTATCTACATTCTGTTATTTACCAGCCTGACAGAGGACGAAGAGATAAAGGATAAAGGAAGCCTAACTACTTGATGATTTATGCACCTCTTGTTCATCACTAACATATATCTCACTCCTCTACACAGCAGATTTTCTTGTTTTCTATTCTAATTATAATCAATTATGAGGAACACAGTACAGCTACTGAGTAGTTTGATGATCAGCTCTAGTGGAGCTGCTGTGGGTCAGGTATCCAGCTCAAAGCCACCTCAGCGGTGTTAATTAAGTCGGGCCGAAGGCTTCTCATTTGTTTCCCTCAGCCAGATTTCTCCTGCTGGTTCAGGAGATTTAAATGATAAACCTTCACTCACGATTTCACCTCACTAACTTTTTCCTTTCACATAGCGCATTCCACGTAGCACTTATCTTTTATGGGTCTAGGGGTGTAATGATATGTTTTGATACGATGCACATCAGGATACATAGTTGGTGATACGATACATGGACGATATTGTTTCATTTAAAGTGATACAATAGGATAAAATACAAAATTTATACAGTAAATTAACTATTTATCCAAAACTTATTCATAAAAGATTCCTCGAAGTTTGTCACACTGTCTGCATTGTTAGATGTGTTTCTCCTGATGCTTTACTCCGGTAAGGAACAGGTACTTGTCCAGGACAAGAAAAAGTACAGTATTGAATTGGTCTTAATGTTAAACAGGTTTTCATCTCATGTAATGCTCTTTTATACACTCACACATTAGCAGACCAAGTTGACCGACACCTGAGGAGCAGTAATGAAACGTTACGCCTGCTTCTCCTCAAGTAAAATATGGTCGATATCGAACTTTAAAGACGTGGAGTGTTGACTGAGTTTATAATTGTGCCCATCTAAAGATTATAAATGCCACAGTGAGGATGAGAAATTATTTTACTTTTACAGTTATTATCCCAAAAAGTACTTCACTTAAATTAATTTACAGTAGCTGCTCATGTTAATATTACTCAAGTATGTTGTTTGACGGGTGAATGAAGTCATTTTCAATGAGATGTTTTTGTATTTTACCTCATGTATAATGTTGAGGATTGCTAATATCTTATCAATATCTTACACACAAAAACACACACGATAGGCGGTTGAACTGTACGTATCTCCCCATTTGCGGTCATTTTTATCTCTCTGCTTAACCCACAACTCATCTGCAAAATCTGGTGTGCTTAGCCCGTCAAGCGCTGGGAGCCACCAGCGTATGATTTGTGTGTATAGCAGGGAGAAATGCAAAATATTCAGAACCATGGGGACTCAAGAAACAGGATGGAGAGACACTTCAATAAAGCTTGGCCTGCTTGATGGCGGTTCAAGAAGAAAGGTTATGAGATCACCAAAATCAAGACTTTGATGCAAGGTTGTTTCGTGGGAGTAGAATGCCATTCCACTCCCACGTTTTGCAAAAAAGACAGAGGCGATCGTACCGTGTGACCTTCTGGGAAGAGGTAAAATGATGGATTGCATTCATCAAACGCAGCGGGAGGTCTGAGCTGCCGATGGAGCTTTGAAAGCACAGAAAGTCCGTGACCTACAGCAGGTAAGACAAACCTGCAGGACAGGGAACTAAGGAAGTGAACAGATAAACATGTGGCAGCGACCAAAGAACAGGAAAACATTGTACCGCTTGCTATTTTAAAAGAGGCCAAATACGTTTAGTTATTCAAAAAGTGTAAACACATGGTACTTTACTCGAGTATTTCAATTTTATGCTGTTTCCAACTTCTAATACCCCAAGATATCTCCATGTTATTGCTTGATATCAATGTACCTGATACCTGTATCTTTAATAATAACGATAATTAACACTGTTATGGTAATAAATCTTTCCTTACCTTCAGTCAAGTTTTGACACGTAATTTTGTATTTTCTCCTGTCCTTTGACACATTTCATAGGCTAATGAGAGAAAATTTGATCAAAGAGATTCTTCACTCCCCTAAGTTCTGTCAGAACGTGATAGCCTGTGTCCCAGATATTGCCTGGAACTGAGTGACATAGATGAACAGCAGGGGCGCATCTATAGTTTTCATGGCGGGGGACCTAAAAACGATTGTTTCACCTCACTTGTGCTGCTGTCTATCCATCATGGTCAACACTGAGCCAAAAATTAGAGCGACGACAAGCTCATTGTTGTATGAATGTTTTGTGTTGTTTACGGCGAGGAGATGACAGGATGACTGCGTTGGATGACTGCCTGTCGGAAACAATGACACTGGAGCGGATATATTATTAGCTTCCTACTGATCTCATTTACAAAGTGATTGGTTTTCTGTGATGCCTACGTGTCCCGCTGAGCCTCACAGACTGAGGCACACCCATGTGTCTCGTGTTCATCCTTGCTCTCTGTACACAGCAATCAGATCATTCGGCACCCAAAGGTCTTGCATGACTGAGGCCCGAGATGTGCCAAAACCTTCATCTTACAAATTCAAACAGATTATGGTTTGGAGAAAATTTGAGGTGTAAGTTTTGTTTGATGTAGTTTCTTTGTCCGTGCTCAAATACAGCGGCCTGAAATTCGGTGTGAATTATGTCAAGTCTTGTTATAAAACAACATTTTCTCATTATAGCAAGGTCTCATTATAAGTGTTTACCTTCTTGTTGTAATGACTTGAGTTTAAGTTTAATTTCAGATTAATTTGAGACCAACCGATATCAAATCAGAGTTATTGTTTATAGTTAATATAACTGTATTGGTGTTCTGATGAATATCAGCATATGCGTAAACAGAACCTGCAGTAATGATGTTTTACAGGCTGCTTTTTTTATGAGGAGACCTTATTTTTAGTTCTAGTTTGATGGTTGCTTTTATTTGTTTTGTTTTTTTGATAATTCAAGATTTCACTTGTTTTTACTTCTGCTGTGAGAGTTCTTGGCAGCTATGCTTATGTAAAAACAACTAATACAAAATAGACAAAGTTCATCTCATCGCTCATGTCATATAAAGTAATCTAACCATGTACATTTATTAATGTATTGTATTTTTAATATCTCTGGTGTTGGCTTTGGTGTGATTATTTTATTAGTTGTTACAACATACACACTTTTCTTCTTATATGAAAAGTGTATTGTGCCACTTTGCAGTGAAATACTAATGATGTCAAATGAAAGACAGAAGATAAATTTGTTCTTACAATCAGAAACTGCTCTCATTGAAAGAAAAAATGTTTTCAGTGGTTTGTTTTACTCAGGACGGATGCAAACCTCCGACCTGTACATTCAGTCGACGTGACTGCCGCTCATTTATTTACTATTTACAATTGCATCCCCAAATGAAAGAATGATTCTACATTTATCGATTTATTTATTCTATAGTTCCTGTTCATCCACTCTACAAAATGATAACATTTTCATCTGTGAATTTCCAATTAATTATTCATTCAAATATACAGAGGCCCACAGAGTATTTATTTGACGTGTTTGTTTGTTTGTTTGTGTGGTTGGGGTAAACAGAAAAGCCTTTGCTGCCCTGCCATTCTCTGTGTATCATCGGAGCGGTGGGTCTTATCAATGACCTTTTCTCCAGGCCTACGCTCTCAGATTCTATCAGCTTCATGAAAAGGGGACAAGTGGGCAGTTTAAATTCCAGCTGAAATTGCCTTGATATTGTCTTTGCCTTTGGATGAGCAGCCAGGGAGAGGAGTTGTTTTCTCTTCATCCACTTCTCAGGGGTATTATATTTTGTAGGCAATTTTTCATTTTACTATCAGTGCGTCTGCAACTTTCTCTTCTCTGCCCTTGACATCCCTTAGTACTTAAATGACTTTGTATTTAAGTGGCCGATTTGTAGCTGGTTCACCATAATCAGAGGCTTATAAGGAACTGGTCGCAGACTGTAAACACTTTGCCGTCAGAAAATCGATGCAGCTGCAAAAGCACAAGATGAATGACATCGATTTTCTGCAAAAGGATCATAATTGATGTATTTGTTTTACTTGTAAGAAATTGTTTTTTAAAGTTTGAACGTCCCAGTACTCCGACATGCGGTAGGAGCAGTAATACTACTAGTAGTAGTGAATAAACATACTGTAAAAGTTCATATTATTTTTCACGCATTTCACCTTTTTTTCCATGTAATTATAATATACTGAAAATATTGTGTATTGCTGAATGCTGTTGTAAATTTGCAGCTAAATAAATACATTTTCATGAGGTATATCTATATTATCTACTCCTGTTCTTCACATTACACAAAAATATTTAAATAAATTGAAGCATATAAAGTATTTACACTTTTTGCAATGAATCCTCATTAACTACACAAATCATGCCATCAATCGTGTTTAAAATTTTCAATTGTGAGACAGCCCTAATATATTCTAGTAATCACTAAGGCAGATTGCTCCGCTGTGTGTTCAAATAACACACTCCTCTGTGCCTTGTTTGTGCTGCATTATTTTCATATTTGTCCGCTTTGTAAATTCTTAATCATTAGTTCTTCATCGATACCATTAAGTATTCCAAATCTGTGGAGCAGAGCCTATCGACTGCCCATATTAAACGTCCATATTCCTCCAGCAGCCCTCATCTATATAAATACCTCCTGATTTCTTCCTGTAGTCATCGGTCCTGTGCACATTCCAGCGAGCGGCCTGATTGCAGTAACCGATGCTGCGGTATAAAAACAAGCCTCCAAATGCATTTGTCCTCGGCATTCCTTTGTAAAGTGACACCACTTTATTTTTATCCCTTTTATATTATTGTGTTGCAAGGTCTTCAGTCTGGCCCGCAGCCTTTTGTCGCCTCTCTGCCCTGAGAGAGAAAGCCATGCTAGCCTCAGCACTTTAAAGATTTCTGCCGCTTTGGTTTTGATTCTGAAATATTGGAAGTGCAAATGTGATCACAGACAGAATAAAAGTAGACTGAACCCGAAGGTGAATTGGTCCAGAAGCTGTGCCAAGTAATGTTACCTTGTATTATTGAGGCGATTTGACTTTGTTTCCGTAATAAAAAGACAAAAACAATTCCAACACAGTGCTAGAGGGTGTCAAAAATTATACAGGAATGTTGGCAGTCGTCAAACAATTTGAAAGAAACAATTAGCAGACAAAAAAAGCAGCACATCCAAAGACTCAATGTAAAGCCATAGAAATGTGCAGAATATAATTGCTGATCTTGTGTAGGTTGTGTCTTAACCCCATTATACGTGAAATGTTCACAGACTAGAAGGTGTTGATTATATGAACCTTCACATAGGACTAAACAGCTAAATATGCAAAACAAGCCCGAAATCTTTTTTTAAAAAAATAGCTATTTGGAGAGGTTAAAACAATGTGAGTCACCGTTAGCAGTAGTAGGAGTGTTAGCGCTGGTGGTGTTTTTGATAGATGGTGCATCTCATTTCATCTATTTATTCTTTCACTGTTAATGAAGACTAATTAAGTACGACCACAGAAGAATCCCTTCATTTTATCTCTATTAAAGACAGAGGAGTGTCTCCGTGACCCCTTTTCTTTTGAAGCCAAAGAGAGAGAAAGGGAAATTACAATTGCAACGATCAGAAACGTTTAAAGATGAGAGGGGGGGACAAGATCATAAAGAAGCAAAAAAGGGAGGCACAGGCATGAAGGACTGTAAAGAGTAAACAGAGAAATTGCTGAGGAAGCCTTGAAGATGTAGAGGGATTTTTCTATGTGTGATTTTCTGTCTTTGTGGTCTCAGGTTTTTTTTTTTTTTATAATCCCACCCTGTGATTCTCTAATCTTCCTTTTCTTTTGTATCAAGTAAATACCCTCATTACATTGGCCAAAGCTGACGCCTTGTTATAAAAATGGAAATGAAAAGCCCAGAGAAACCTTTTCTTAGACGCCACACGTCCCCTCTCAGGTCAGTGTCACCCAAAGATAATCTACAGCGTGTGGGACCTGAAGGCTCATTGTGGAACTTTGTGGCACTTGTGAAAAAGGCACCTACAATGGAAGGTGTAGATTTTCTCACCCTGCTTCCTTTCAAGTTGTTTTGTGTGCTATAATTAAAAGGCAGAATTAAACAGTGATGCTACATTCATCCTGTCTGGAATCTAGGCAAGGTTTTCTTTTTTGCCATCTGCTCAATGTGCTCGCATTATTTGCATTCCTTTGCCTTTTCCGCTTTTGAGTCTCTGAGAGAAACCATTTCCTGGTTTAAATGAGCCACATGAATGGGTGAGGATTTGTTAGTGAGGTAAGAGGACTTCGCTTAAGAAGAAGCAAGGATCATTTGCATACATTTTCTGTGACAGGAAATGCAGATTGCAGCATATGGTGTAACGCTACTACTATTAATGATTTTCTCTTTTTCATTTTAGATGATATGATATGCATGGTATGTGCATTGTCAGTGCTGCAGATATCAAACCCAGACCTGAACTGCCCTGAAAGCTTTGTTATTGATGCGTTCCTTTTGGTTATATTTCACTGCTTATACACTTGATTAGACGCACTTATAACTCACACGCATATCGAATCAATGGAGTTCAGATTCTGGGAAAAAACAACAAAACAAAACAAACAGACAAAAAAAAAATCCAAAAAAAAAAACAGAAAACCAAAAATTAGCCCTAGTTCATAAAATAAGTTAGTTAGCAAGCGTTTGCTAACGCTAGCATTAGAAGCAAAAGCTCACGGAGACACAACAAGCTAGAGTGCCGATGCTAATGAGTAAGATCGATCTAAAAAAAACAGCAAGAAGACCAAAAATACAACAGCAGTAGATAAACTTTTTTGTCTTCTTTTGAAAACTGAATTGACAAAATTCCACACCAGTAGAAATAATATTTCTATTTTAAAAATGACTTCGCCAATCGCTCTGCCCTTTGTTTTAGCTAAACTTTAATGACAGCTCGACGGCCCCACGGCATTGCATTGTGGGATTCCCTCACTCAATGAGGATGTACTTGAAGTTGAATTAAAAATCTGTGAAAATAAGATTTCTCAGTAGACAGAATATCTGAGGTGCATCAGATTTGAGACAGCACTAATGTCAGGAGTGTGCATATGGCGACTTAAAATACTGTCTGTGCAGGGAGCTCAGAACAGAACAGAACAGCCCATGTGTGTAACAGCGTTCTGTGACACCTGCAACCACAGAACACACCGCTAAGCAAGGCCACATGGCAAGAATGCACACTTTTATCAACACAGCATAAATTAACAACAACTTCAACAGGCTCCTGGTGCTAACATAATCATGGTGTCACAGAAATACAGCTTGTCCGTTTCAGTCCCAGTGTGCATCCAGCGGGCAGCACTGCAATCTTTGTGATAGAAGCCTGAAGAGTACAGCGGCTGTAGGTTGGGCAATTGGACGCAGCTGTGTCCAATTGGCAATCAGCGTGCACCACCTTGTGTCACACTGCCTGTAACACACATTATGGACATACAAAAACGCTCAAAACCAATCTGTCCCGGTGTGTAACATTTTGACAGCAGGACAGGACAGATTACCTGCAGAGGGTTAATGAGGGAAATGATAGCAAAAATAAATGACATGCTCTTTAATCAATGGCAGGCATAAAGAGGGATGTTCTAAAAGTGTCTGCGGATCGTGCGTGAGGAGAGGACGTGTGTCCATCCCTTCTTTTTAAATTATTATCAAACGTAAGACGATGTTTTGTGTCGTTGTGATAATTTATTCCTCTTGAAGGTAATCCAACCTGCAAACAGGCAAAAAATTACATGATCTTTTTCTCTGAGCTTTATTTCATTTCCTGGTCAATAAAAAGAAAGTCTAAAAAAAATGGGAATTGAGGATAAAAACATATAAATTCAATAAATATTTACAAACCAGATTCTTTGCCAGCTAACAAACGGACATTATTTAATTTGTGGATGGTCAAAAACAGGATTTTCAAAAGCAGCTCGTGAATATTATTTCCCAAATTTTGTTTCTCAAGCCAATGAACGGAAGGGATGGTTTATGGGCCCAGTATGAGGCTAACAAGCCAGTATCTGTTTTCCAGTCCGTGCACGTTGTCACTTTAGGCCAGAGGCAGCTGGCCTGTCTGAACAGAGTGGGATTCTCAAGAAGGGGCCTTAACCATTTATCCTCTCTCTGCTCAGACTCAGCCAGCATAAGTGACAGACTGACATTCTACTGCCTTTTCAACCACGATGCTGCAATAATATTCCATTTTTATATATAATTTCTTGTGTAAAGCAATGTCACACTCCCTCCTAATCACACACTATTGCCTGATTACTAATCACCAGCCTGTCTAATAATAATAAACTTACCCTACTTTGTCTTTGTGTCTTGCGCTTAATCCTAGCTGGAATATTTTTACTTCACAATTTTTTTTTTTTTAAGGCTCTCTACTCGACTTTTTTTTCCAGCAGTGGTCCTTTCAATACCATAAATCCACGACTAAAGGGAAGTATTGAGAGCAGTCCTCCTCCCACATGAATGAGTGGACCGTCCTATTTCCAATATCGACACAAAAATTGTAGGAAAATCAATATCAACAACCATTATGTCCAATGGAAAGCTGTTCAAGGCTGTGAAGTGATTACCCCTTCTATGATGGCTGTATAACACATTTACAGTATACAAACAGTTTCCCAGTCTCCCAGGACAGTAAGGTTGGAGCCGTCAGTCTGTTTCAGCTTCCTTCACATCGTGTGTCGCTGTCATCATGGGATACACCTGGGAAACAAACGCTGCCCCACAGCTCTATTGGATCCATCGATGAAAAATGACGAATATGATAAGACTCAAAGACTTAAAGCGGCATTCACGTGCAAAAGAAAGCTATTATGGTTAACGACGCTCTTATAAAATCTAGACACTCAATCAGAATGTGAAATAAAGAGTAGTCATCGTGGTGTTGCATGAGCGGAACGAGGAGGTGGATAAATGTCTTAATGCACATCAAAGAGTTGCTAATGGTTCAAAATAGACCATTTTATGAAATAAGAAAACGCATATGGGCCCTTTAAATGGTTAAATTGCAACATTTTATCTCAAGATCAGAAGATTTACAGCGCCGCACAGATCTGCAGTTCTGTATTATTCAGTCTGTGTTCAGGAGCCGACTGGCAAAATGCACTAATTGTAAAAACTGCTCCCCGTGATGTGATGCACAGCGTTTTCCATATTTTCCATATATTTCATCCCCCATTCTTCCATATTTTCATTTATGACTGCATGTTTATCGATTCACTCACACTGATACTGTATCTCGTGTTGTAGACTTTTCCTTATACAACCATTTGTGTCCGCCTGTTGATTATGAGACGAATTTGAGTATGCTGTTTAAATGCATAGATTCTGGTCATATTTTCATTCAATCATGCACAGTGCATTTTTTAATTCAAGAGATGTGTTCTCCTTTACCGTACACACCACGTCAATCATTTCCCCCCCTGCATAATATTGTTAGAGTCTCTCCTTCGCTGCACCGTTTCCACAAATTATTCAGCTCCCAAGGCAGAAAGATGGATGTAAACAAAGATAGAGGCTATAAAAATTAATGGCCCATTGTGTGACACAACTTGTGGAGAATGAGATGATAAGAGTGACTGAGAATACAGTGTCAACATCGGTGCCTTCTGCAACCCTGAACGTCTTAATGCTGCCATTAATGCTCTGAATATGTCCTTAATTGAAACAACATAATTAGATTAAGACGTTCACACAGCTCACAGTAAGTCCATCATTCTCAAAATTAACATCAACATCAAAGCACTGCTGTGCATGTAAAAATGCATTCATACACTTGATTACAGATTATCTACATACGAGCATATATCAGAGGACATACCTCCACCAAGGCCCAACAATCCTTCAATTACGACGGTCTCTTTGTGATAAAATCTTACACGTTTTGTGTCTTTCTGGCTCCAAAGTTATCGATATATTCAATAGTACATGCAGAGTGAGTGCACATGTCCTCCGAGCGTGCTTGTATGGAATAATATCTTCATGTGAAATAGCACTTTTGGTTGAATGAGCCACGCTAACTCAACTTTGACAGCTAATAGTAGCAAAACGGTAACAGATATCATCACATAAAACTTTTGTCCGGACATTCAACGTGTAGGGGATGGCATAAAATCTAAGTAGCTGCAAATGGGAGCGGCCAATATGGATGGACGTGGATAGACAAAGGAATCAAAAGGAAAAGGAATTTTGATTCTACGCCTTGCATTAGGGGTCGTAGAACATGTCCAACCAAGTCTCCTGGAAATCTGCTCCTCATTTTTCCAGTATTCCTGCTGATAAACACATAAACCAACTCGGGCAAAAACATGACCTCCGCTGAACTTTTGCATCTGTCTATATTGTTATTTTGATGTCACCAGGACAGATTCGATCTCTTACAACTCTGTGTAAAAAGGTAAAAGCTACATGAAGAAATAGAAAATAATCTGGTTTCATATTTCTTCATCTGCTCTAATTGAAAGACATATCTGAATGTGCCTTCCCTCCCGTGGTGAAGTTTTCCCTCAGGCACATTGTTATGCAACAGGCTGTGTGAGGCTGAAAGCTGAGAGTAATCGTGTGCACTCTAATTTGAGGTTTTGGAGATTGGGAGAGGAAGGCAAGGCCACTTAAAGACCCTTTCACCCTCTTCAAGCTGCGTTTTTTCCCCTTCTTCATTACTTCCAGCAGAGTAACTGGAGACAGTGGTGACCCTGTTCATGCTGACACACACACCCACAGTGATTTCAATACACAGCGAGACATTTACGGATAAGTTGATCGTTTTCCAAGGTTTTTGTAGTCATACTGTAAACATATTTTTAATAAAAGGAACATGGATAATCATTAGACATTAAATAATAAAGTGTTTTTTGTGTGTGTGTGTTTTTGCACATCAGTTCCATTTATTTGTGATAAATGTCCATAACAAATAGGTCTGTGAGTTATACAGGATGGACAGATTGTCAGGATGTGGCTTCAAAGGAGACACATTTGCTCTTATTTTCATTTAGGCGTCCATTTGGAAACTTTTGCAATGCTTTACTGTTCAAAAACACATAAATCCCCTTCTTTGCTGTAGCTGTGCCATGGGGGAAAAAAATCACATTCATGATTTACGGGTTTGCAAATTTGATAAAGTTCAACTCATGCTCACTGAATATTATATAAAATGAGGAGTAATCACAAAAAGCACAATATATCCCTTTTTAAAACTAGTTAATTACATACAGATTACAAATCATCTCTTCACAGACACAATAGAGTCTTTATCTGCGTCCCATGAGGATATTTGCAATTTGTTTATTTATCTGATAGCCAAGAAAGGGATTTATATGACGCCAGTTAAATCCATCCATTCATGGCAGAAATTTATAGGTAAATTGTGCTGTAAAATTACGGCAACACGCCCATTTAGCCTCTTTGCATCCAATCATCATGATTACTAGTTATGTTACGCAGGGACACACAGAATCTGGTTCTATTCTGTTCTAATCCATTCTATGTTATACTTGGTCAACATTGCTGCAGGCTGTAATGTTGGCTGCTGCAGCACTCATTTCCCTTTGTTGTGTGTGGAGGCGTTGTAAGGAAGTGACACAGGAGGAGGATGAAAGAGAGAGAGAGAGAGGCTGACATCGTACGCTTGGCTGTTGTTTCACGGGCTTCAGTGATAATCATGCATATTTTGCCAGCATGTGCTGCACTGCATCCTTTTTTTTTTGCTCATTATTCTGTGAAGCTGGACTTGGCCTTTACCGTTAGAGCTCCCATCGCTTGGATGCCAAATCCTGTACAGCTCATTTATTTACTGAGCAGAGGCTATTGTTTCCTGAAAGGATGCTTGATAGGGTGCTGACTTTCCCTGCATGGATATTTTCCTGTCAGATCTTTCTAATCGCTTCTCTTTGTTGCCGCACACTTTGTTCTTAAACG
>OMNV01019804.1:0-22828 GCA_900303265.1 Brotula barbata
TACCAGTTCCTTCCATCCTTAGTTTCAACACAGACAGACAGACAGAAGAAGACAGACAGACAGACAGACAGACAGACAGACAGACAGGCAGACAGACAGACAGACAGGCAGACAGACAGACAGACAGACAGACAGGCAGACAGACAGACAGACAGACAGGCAGACAGACAGACAGACAGACAGACAGACAGACAGACAGACAGACAGACAGACAGACGTCCGAGCAGCGTTTTTGAACTACACGAGCATTTTCACACATTAGGAGGACTTGCTGGCCGGCATCAGCTAATGTATGTCGCCCGGAGTCGCCACGGCGACGGTGACGGCCTCTCACCGCCCTGACAGAGCCGTCCGGCGAGCTTCGGACGGTCACACACGGAAAAGACTTGTAAGCAAACTCGTCCTCACTGAAGTAACATTTAGCAGAGGTGCACGACATCCAGTGAGGGCTGAGTGAGAGCTCGTCTTTCACTCGGCGCTAACGGAACGCCGACTATCCTCCGGCTTCACCTTCATCGCGTCCGACCGGACTGCCGTTCATCTCTTCTTTGCTCGTTTTCCGTACAGGAAGTGGTGAGAATCGGTGATGGCGGCTTTGTGCATCCGTGTGTAAATCAAATCCAGTTAGTCGTTACAGTCACGCCGTCATCATTTTCACGGTGAACTGCGTTGCCGTGTGAACCTCCTTGATCGTCCTGCTGTAGACCTGAATGGACTGACTGGTCCATGATGTCATAGTCTACGGAACCTCTGTGCTGGAGTCACATCACAGACGGTTAAAAACCAGCTCTGATGTTTCTTATGGGAAATTAGTGATCGAGAGACGCCAATCATAATCTCTCTCTCTCTCTCTCTGTCTCGTTTTATTAAACTGCTGTTTTTATTATTATTATACATAACGTACGTTATTTATACGTTTCATGGCGTAAATAAAAAGTGAAGTTTTCCTAAGCTGGCCGAAACAGAATGGAGGAGAGTGAAAGCAGTGAGCGGTTTACAAAATCAAAGAAGAAGTAACGGAGGCCTCAGACACTCACTCAGAGTGAAAAGAGCTTCAGAGTGAAGTGTAAAAAGGTCAAATGTCAGATAAACGTGTTCATTGTTTTGTCTTGTGTCGCTGTATAATTATTCAGTTCTTCAGTCATTAAGCCTAATTGAACCAATGTGTCATTTTTCAGACTTTGTTGTTGTTTCTCAGCGTGTATCCAAACTGGAGGCCAATCAATCATACCAACCTGTTGAAAACCACACCCAGTGAGCAGCCGCACCAAGTAAACAGCGCCCTCTTGTGGCTGTAAGTGATAATCCTTTACAACAGGACTATTTCATCTGGTACTAAAAGACTCGATGTCTGAGTTCATTATTCAGTCCATCCACGTTCATATTTCCAATTTATGGTCATGTGAATGTTCAACGACGCACTGAAAGGTTTGTCATGTAGAAAAGTCTTATAAATAAATACATTTCAAATATGTAATGTTTGATGTTAGTCCTCTGAATCCACAAGTCTTCGATTCTTTTAGAAGGTAATTGATGTTTGGTGGTTTAACATCTAAAGCAAATGTACAAAATGATGTCAGAGGTTCCATATGAGTTCAATTCAATAAAATTGTATTTATATCACTCCAAATCACAACAGACGTTCCATATCAGGAACTATTTGGTGATCAGGCTGCATGGTGACACTCTAAGAAACATGAAGATTTGACTTTGGTGTTCGACAGTCCATCATCCTTGGACCACATCCAAAAATCCTACATAAGTGAGGTCAGTGTGCCTACCAACTGGTAGAATGTTTGACCCCGGCCTTGAACTCTTCCATGAACAGTTAGGGTCACAGCCACCAATAAATATAGAAACCTTTCCCTTGAACTCCTGCCTCCTTACTCCTCCTAACTCCTATCATGGACCGTGACAACATGTGGCCACTGAGAATCAATGACTGTGGAGATCAGATTAAAAATAAATAACGCCACGGCTCGGTTTGACTCCATTTTTTTTATTTTATTTAAAAACATTTATACACTTCCTTAAATACTCAGAAGACGTGCAAGAGGAAATCTGGAAATGACACGGTCATCGTCAGAACCTTGTCATAATGAACAAAACAAACATGATTCTATGACCTTTAAGACCTGTATGTCAACAACAAACAAGGATGACGAGTACGGACGCAAGGATGCTCTGAGAAGGCTCGACCCACGTGTTCCTGATCCTGTCTCACCTGTGGATCCCGGGCAATATGGGCGTTGTCATAACAACACCAACTTCAACAGAATTTGGCTTTAGAGAAATCCATCTCTGGGTACTGAGCCATGAACCTGCAGAAAAAAAACGGGCAAACGTTAGAACATTGTCACCATATTATCAAAGGACGCACCGTGGCTGCACCGTCCGCTTTATTCCGACCGTGTGGATGCGACAGGCGGCTGTCGTTCCTATTACACTAGTGGGTGACGACCGATACCAGTTTGTACAATAAGCCAGTCACACATGGTTGACCCCACAGACGCTCCAACTGAAGCGTCAGATTGCCGTAAAACGGCGTCTCGTCTGGGCCATACTCCTGTGGTCTCCTGTACCTGAAACATGGGCTCTGACATGAGCTCTGTGGGCCCACGGTGCACATCAGCACGGATATGAAGCAGCAACCACTGAGTGATGAGGTTTTACATCAAACTAGATTTCAAACTAGACAACGTCCACGAAGCCAGGACGTGATGTGTCCCACTGAAAATACTGAAGTTCCACACAAATAAAGGACACGAGGTCTTATAGACCACCCCCAGTCACCATCAATGGGATCGGGGCGGCACTCAATATGTCAGGACGTCCAAAAGTACAAGCGCTCGGAGAGGGAACGATGGGTAGGGATTAGGGGGGCAGAGCTCGGAGAGAGAGGGAGCCATTGTCTGAAAATGGTCCAAAGAGTCTGAGAGTAAGATGTGTCCTGTTACCACTGTTGTGGACAGACACCCGAAGGTTCCATCACAATTATCTCAGTGGTTAACTTTCATCTGCAACAGCCCCTAACGGGCAGGAATAAAACTATACGAGACCCTTAGAGGCCGAGATAACGAGCTGAGAGAGGAAGCACAGGTTGACAAGGTCAAACTCCACAGCAGCAGACTGCCTGTGGCCCCCACAGGGAGGGGGAGGTGGTGAGATAGTGCCTGTCATCTCTAATGTCATCCCAGATCCATAACTTATCCTAATCATTGCTCCCTGTAGTCCATAAACCACAGAGCTGTGACTCATCCAAGTACTTATTTCAAATAGAGGGATCGGAGCTTTTGCCTTTATTTGTTCATATTCTGGATTCTTTTACATACGGAAATGAAATTTGATTGCTGCATTTAACCCATCGATAGAGGAGGACAGGGCCGCTGTAAGCACCCAGGGAGCAACTCGAGGCTCAGGGTCTCGCTCAAGGACACTTCAACGCACGGACAGCAGGATGTGGGGATCGAACCGCCAACCCTCTGGTTAGAGGACAACCTGCTGAGCCACGGCCGCCCCAAACATTACAGCAAACACATCCTTATAGTGATATAGTTTCTACACAACTTCCTGATCATGAACTATTGAACTGCAAATTTAAACGCCATACACAATTTTTCAGCACTACACTGAACAATAAATTGTATTTATTTGTTTTTAATGTTAGTTCCTTACAGTCTGGGCAGCTTCCTGGTCTATGACTACGTACTGTACGCTATGAAAGAAGACGAGCAGAAACCTCAAACCTGCTGGACACAGTCAACAACTTGCTGTCTTCACATTTGCACCAATTTGTCAGGACCACAAAACAGATTAGATCATCCTTAAAAGATTCCTGACGTTTTGGTAAACATCCCATCATATGACCAAAAAACAAACAAACAAAAAAACCAAATCATCTTGTGTGTTTCAAGTCTTTACAGGTTACCTTTTACAAGCAGAAAGTAATTGCTCTGTCGTGTATTTTCTAAAAAATGTCCTCTGAGGGAGTAAAACGAATGATGTCCAGTGAAGATCCGCCTCATATCTACGTGCGAGTCTTCTTGGACCAGGTGTTGGCCGTACGTACGCTCATCTTGCTATTCTTTATGGTTGTAATGACAGATGAGCCCGGCCTCACGCAGAAATATTCAGAGTAAAACCAGACATTCAACGATCAAATTCACCGCTCTTATATAAACTTTGTACACCATAAAGTCCTTGTTAAATCTGCTCCGACACACAGCAGCTGTTTAAGAGTTACCTCGTAAAAGACAGCAGCTGACGCCGTGTTTAAAAAGATTTGAAAACTTAACTGGTTCCTTTTACAGTTAGATCATAAGACAGTCATGCCACACCGGTAACCTACTTTTTGAGCATGTCCTGTTTCTTCTGCTCTTCGGACGTGGGCAGGCCCATGGATTTCTGCCTTTGGTCATACATCATCTTCTCGACCATTCCACGCGTCTCTCCGTCCAGGTCTGAGAGCTGACCGGGAGGAATCACACAAAGCAAAGAGAACACCATGAAGGACAGGTTTCCAATAATCCATCCATCCCAAAAGCTTCCCATCCAGGAAGTAAAGTTAAGGAGAGCTGTAAAAGTCTGAGTACATGTCTGACACACCCAGGACCTCAGTATCGTCTTACTAGCATTCTTCTGATGTGAAGCTCAGGTTTCCAGCCCGACAATGCTGAGCTTTATAATGACACCATTGAACCGATGTCACGATTAAAGGGTGCGTCTCATATTTACCTTGGAGTTCTCCGGGCAGACTTTCTTGGTGTTGATCTCTGGATCTGTGGTGATAATCCGACTCCACCACTCCATTTTATTAATCTGAGGTCAAAGAACAAGGTCAGATCACCGAGCATTTCTTTCATCAGCTCCAAATCAACACGCAAGCCAGCGTCGATCCGAGATCCTCCCGTACCTTTTCCAAATGGACCGTGACGACCTTGCCATCGTCGATGAGCCAGGAGCTCTCCTCCACCTTCACCTCGTTGTACAGCTGTCCCTCGATAACAGGGGGGTGACCCTTCAGGCCGACCTTGAGGGTACGCCGCTGGATGTCCACCACCACATCTCTACTCTTAATGCGGAACTTCACATCAAAAGGCACTACCAGCTGTGGAAGGACCAAATATTCATCAGGGAGGAACACAAAGGATTAGTTTGGTGTCTACATGAAAAAAGACAGACTCATTTATTCCTTTTTCAAAAGATGTTAAAATGTGTTGATCTGGGTACATACATGTTCTTTTAATGAAAAGATCGTGTGCAATAAAGTCTGAAACAAAAGGCTTCACAGACTGTGAAATATTCTCTTATATTGCCCTGTCCTTTTATTTTTTTATTGCACCAGACTACTACTTCTTGTTGTTTAATGTCAGTTGGCAAATCAGCCCTTTGGTGCATTACTGCCACCTACTGCCCTGGAGAGTAAATCAGGACTATGGGACGAAACAAAAAATGTATTTCAACAAGGCCTGCTGCTCTTCAGAGATGTATTAGGCGTTGACATTATCTAAGTAAATCTGTGATGCATGCTGGGTAGATACATTTTTTTTAATTCATTCTTATACTAAAAGAGGGCAAATCTATTATGTGACTTTGTTTTTGAGTGGAAAAAAAGGGGAGAAATGGTTAGACCCAATTTATTTTTTAACAGAATTGGATCATAATTGTAACCCATGTTTTAGTGGTGGTTAGCACCGTTGCCTCACAGCAAGAAGGCCGTGGGTTTGAATCCCGGGGTCGACCTCCCCTCCTTTCTTTGTGGTGTTTCCACGTTCTACCCATGCACAAGGTTTCTTCCGGGTGCTCTGGTGTGCTACTTACTCCTGTCATTGTCCCTGACCAAGGCACTAGGAGGAAGTTGGTCCCCGGGCGCTGTTGTGTGTGTGAGTGTGTGTGTGTGTGTTTCCATGTGTGGTCTGCCCACTGCTCCTCATTGAGGATGGGTTAAGGTGCAGAGAATGTAGCGGCCCGATTAGTTGATCAATTGTTCCAATGCTCACAAGAATATTAGTAGTTAATATTCAAAATAATGGTTAGTTGCGGCTCTAATTTTAGGTGATCGTATGTCCTGTTACACTGACTGTAGGTGAGGAGGAGGTGATGCTCATCACAAACTCACAGAGCTTTGATGAACACAGAACTGGGATGCTAAAGAATTCCTCAATCATTACGCTGTATTTCCCAACATTTGGAAGATAATAGAAAAGAAACTCACATCAACTTCAGAGAGGCTCTGTGTCCACCTATAACTGGGCAGGTCAGCTCCATTACCTGCGTTAGGTTTTATTTTATCTTTGTCTTTCTCATCCTCCTCTCCTTCTGAGTCAGACTGAGGGAATGAAGAAAAGAAAAGAAATTAAGTGTCTGCCTGACATCAGGCTGGTCATAAACAAAGTCAACAATATGCTGCATATTTACAATCGTCCACATACTCACCGCATTCTCTTTTTCGGACTTTTTGGATGACTGACCCTCCTTTGTCGTTACGTTCTCCTTTTCGTCCTCCTCTTCTTTCTTTTTCTAAAGTACACAGCAAATAAATGAACGTCATCCAACCGTGACAACGAATCGTGCGTAAACAACTTCAGAAGCAACCAGACTTCACCATGTCAAGTTCTGACTGAAGCTTCTCTGCTTCTTCGTCAGTCAGTTCTTGGATCCTGGGGCCTTCTTCGTTCTTCTTCTTCTTCTTCCTCTCCTCCTCTGCCAGGCTGGCAGCTCTTTCTGCCTTTCCTTTCTTTTCCTTCTCCTGTCTGGCCTGCCTCTCTTTGTGGGCCTTCATCGCCAGCTTATTGTGATGGGCAAAGGTATCCATCACAAGCTGAAACAAGCAGAGGTAAATTCAAACATACAACACATGGGTTACTGTGTATTAAATGTGGGAGAAGCTACAGATCCACAGGGAAACTCACCTTCTCTGCAGCATCTGCATCACCACCGGTGAAGAAATCAGTTTTGCGTCGGAGGAAGCTGAAAAATGTGTTGACTAACTGTGGAATAAAAAAAGGATGTCACTGAGTGAGACGAAACTTAAAAGTAATTTGTTTATTCATTAAATTTGAATTTGTAAATTTCCGTGGAGTGGGATCGATTAATTTGATCTTATCGACTACAATGACAGAAAACCACACATCTAATATACTTGATTTTTTGAACAGCAAATTGCACCAGTGTATTAATTCCACTATTTATACGGTTTAATTTAGTAGTCGATCGTCCATCCCCATGAGATAATGTGGTACAGACATTCTATCCCTCCTCCACTGATTCAACTATCCTGGTACATCCTCAATTTTATTTGCCTCATGTATCAGCAAATTAAGTTGTTTGGCAGAAAATATCTCGTCACTCATCTGTACTTTACCAACATATTAAGTTTCGTGTTAATAAAAGCAACCTTAAATTACTAAAATTCTAAAAAATGTGTTGTTTATAGGTCTGAATCCTAACCTTTAGTCTATCTGGCTAGGCTAACTGCTTTAGCGTTAGCACGCGGCTAAAACGCACTAGCTTCACAGTGAATTACCTCCTGTACTCCTCCTTCGTGTTGCTGCGCCATACCGAGCAACATCCCATCATACTTTTCTTCATCGTCACCCATTTTGGGAGAGTAAGTAAAAAATTAAAGACAATTTCTACGGTGTCGAAGAGAAGCTACAGTCTTGGTTGGTAACAACGTGAGGCCAGTTTAGGTCAGACACGCTACCCACTTCCTGGAAACAAGCTCCGCCTTCATCAATTCTTTTCTGTAATTGGTGGAATATTTTTGAATGACAAGACAACATGCCAATAATATGAGAATATTCTTTAAAGGGCGGGACTCTTGGACCCAGAAGACACGAGAATTTTCTAGAGGAGGGAACAAACCAAATCGAACTGAGGAGCTAATTTCAGTATTTTAAAAAAAGCCTGTCGAGTGGGAGGGCAAAATGATTCGGACACAACTTGTGCGTAAAAATATTAAACTCGTGCGTAATTATATAAATTCGTCAAGTCGTAGGTTACGTATTTCTGTATGCTGGGCACACAAATGAAACTGCGAATTCGAAGTTAGAGACAAAAGAGGACCTGGTCATGTGACCAGCTGATCAACAGGCATCCGTCTCAAGACTGATGATCACATAAATAACAAATTTGAAATAATAGTATAGCATATTATTCATCATTATTTTATTGGTTTGTAATTGACCACAATGAGAATGAAACTTAAATTTATTCACAAAAAAAAGGGTCCCCTGATCACAAGTGGACTTGAGACCTTCTACTGTTATGTGGGCCCATAAAGCTTTTTGAGACATTGTATGTGATATAGAGCCATACAAATAACTACAGCTTGACTTGCATCCTGGTTTGATATACTATTCCATTTCTTTCTTTTGTTTAAATAGGCCATAGGCCTATTATGGTCTTTGTAACAAAGTTCTTCCACTTGAGAGTCATAGAAGTGCAAATGAGACACGTCCACAGGGCATGGATGCACACTCAACATTTATTTCGCAACAGAGACAGAATTGAAAAGGAAAACAATGAATTGTCATAACAAAAAATAGCAAAACACTCCGGCTGAACAGCCTCTCCGTTTCTCCATCTGTGTGCATGCGACATGCGACATGCAGCCTTGCATCCTTGCAGCCAATTGTGGCAAAAACCTAAATAAATTCCTGATTGGTTCATCAAATGCAGATGTGACAATTAGACACACTTGTGTCTAAATGTCACCCGAGCATGTGCCACAATGTGCTGAGCACACAAACATCCAAAACCAATTCCACTCACTCCACTCCAGTGATATCACCATGAGCTCTGTTTATTTAATTTTTTTCCATTATATAATAGTTTCCACATAGCGCCCGTCTGTGCATTGGTTTCCCCCGTGTGTTCTGGTTTCCCCCACCCACACATCACTCCTGCCGCTGCCCTTTTGTCACATTTCCAGCATGTTTGTTCTCCCTGATTCAGACTTCATTGCCAGGATTACAAATATCTGTCTTTGTCTGAGTCGATGCTTTTCTATGGGCATGAATATGAATTTTTCAACACACTGTGTACTTCTACGGAAGCTAAGAGAGGACATGTAAAATCTTTTTGTTATTCTTTTTCTTGAAACAACAGAATTGTTCAACAGCCACAGTGTAATGCTAGAATAATTATTAACACTACTATATTAGACCATAAAATAAGGTGAAATAAACAGCACATGCACTCTAAAACTCATTTGTCTTGTAATGGTTTGTGATTCACAATATTTGTACACTACAACTCTACTCATACTAACTCCTCTGTAGAAGTACAAGTACAAATCAATCACTGTTTAAGATTTTGACCATTCAGTTGAATCTTGGTGTAAACAGTAATAACTGGGACTCTGTTACAGTTACCTTAATATTTGTAAGGCACTGTCTGTAGCAGAAGACATCCTAAGTTTAAAAAGGGACACACAGGTACACACACACAACTTCATTATGTCTTTAATACTCTGAATCAATGTGGAATAAGAGCATTTAATCGATCCCTAACATTGACTGATAAATTCATAATGTTAACATGAACAGATTCATTGATAATTAATCAGGGGCTACTTTCGATCACCTCTTATCATGCAGACTGAAACGGTGTGTGTAGCCTAGATAACGTATCTGCAGCAGCAACGATGACACGGACATTACTGATATACTGGTTACTGTCCCAGTAGAATAGAATGCTGTGGTTTGACTTGTTTGAGGATTTCCAAAGATTTGTTTTTGTTTGTGTCTGAATATATTCAACACATTATTTGCCCAAATCTGTTCTCAATTAATCGTTTTTAAGAATCAGTAGCAGCTTTTGAGACAAGCTGTTCTGTTTGTTTGATAGACCGGTGCAGGTCGAGTTAAGGACGGAGGTAAACATGATAAATGTCATTCACCCTGCCAGCTTCTGTATTTCTCTTCCCTGTGCAGCTGCTACGTTCAACCAGGCTTATCGCCGCCACATGGAGGGAACCCAGCTCCGTCTGCACGGGCAGTCCAGGGTCACTAGTTTGTCCATGCTGCCTTGTTAGGAGCCTGTTGGGTTCCCCTCTTTGTTTTGAGGTTTGCCCAAGAACAGATAGCTACCGAAGTGACAGATGTGCCACATTCAAGCATCCTGAGACAGATTCTGCTCAAGCAGAGACACTCTGAGAAGAAAGCAGGACCTCCAGCCGTCGATGGAGTCCACAAAGTAAAAACCTGCTTACATCAGCTCTGGACTTTGGGTCTCAGTCTGCAGGAATATGCGAATCTTAAGGGTGCTGTGCTGTTTAATGCAGGTAAAACACATCCTCAGTTGTGTTGCCGTATCCACACTCAGTCTTTTTTTGACCAGATATGAGCCTAATGTGAAAATCTCTTCCTCTGCCGCAGCTGTTCATGAACTGAGAGCTTTGTTGCTCGTTGAAGGGCTCCAAAAGGAAACTCAGGCAGCTCTCCAAGAAGTCGTCCTACTTCCGCACCCACAGGACTTCGCTGGGTTCAGCCGAATCCTACGAGCTGCCTCTGCTGTTCACGCTCTTCTTCAAGCCAATCTGGTACATTTATTAACAGACATGCTATTTGTCCAAGATCGATGAGTTTACTGAGTGTTAAATAAACATCCACAAGGCTTTTTTTTATGTTTGATAGGTTTTATTAGATTTGAAGAATTATTTGACCATTGAGCATGGGAATCAACAAACATAGAGAGGTTTCATATGTTAAATATCCATAAACTTCTCAGAGACCTGACCGAGGTGCTGTGTCAGAGTTCTACCTGTTGGACACTTTATCTCCCTCATGTGGCCGTACAGTATACAGGATACAACAAACAAATAGACATAACTTGTGTGTTTACTTCATTTTTCCCACAGAGGTAAAAGTACACTTATTTAAGAATGTCACTGCAAGTACCGGCAAATTTATATACATACACGTATAAAATAGTGGAATGTCATTTTCCCTAAAATGCCTTTGGTGAATCACCCAAGCACCAAGCTTTGGGTTTTAAAAACTGCACAGAAAATGAAGCTGACGCAAAATATAGTATATGAGCAAGAAACCATTTTATGAAAAGACGTAAAGTATGAGGGATTTGTTACAGTTACTATTTCACCACACCGCTGCCCTCATCACTTCCTATACGGCTCAACAAAACAAGATGCATTTTTCCTTTCGTAAATTCCAACCAGAATAACCAGTCACACTCCACCTTACTGTAATCACTACGATGGAGCAGCCAGAGAGAAACAACGACTGGCCGATACCATGGGCACAAGTGTGTTAGCTGCACGTGTGTGTTGAAGTCATTACAACTGGCTCCATGACCAACATTCATGAGCTCGTGTTGATAAGAAGGGAACAGAATGAATTCCCCTCGGTCAGCTGGCAAAATTCCCACCGAGACCCAGCAGCACAACAAGCGTGTCGGAATAAAAACATGACTTCACGAGTCTCTGTCACCAATCTCACATTATAGTACACTTCTAAACCAAAGGAGAGACATCGCTGCAGGCTGGACTGAGTCATTTTAGAAGTGAAACAGCCTCAGTCGAGGTCATGTGCATCTGAACAGCACTCAACACAAATGAGTTGAAAACAGAACACATATAGACTTCAATGAACAGCTGCTGAGCTTAAATTTGAGTTTCAAGAAACATCTGCTTCATTTTAACTTCACGACATCGACAACACTCTGCTCTGAATCGCACGTTCACGGAGCCTGCATGGTCAGAGTCACAGTGCACAAACTCATTTAGTGTTCTTACTTTTTAAAATAAGACACCGAACTTCAATCGGTACCGACATCTAATTTCGACTGGAAATATGTCAAAGTATAAATGGCACTTCAATTACACATTCAATGAAATATATGTATACAGGAAACATTAGTTTGAAACGGCCTTCTTAGGGCAGTTCAATAATTTAGGCTGGAATATGTGCAGATTATCACTGAAGGATTGACAGAATCACAAACTGTAACTATGTGGGAGCAAATTCCTTCTGGTATCACTCCATCATTTAAGATTAAAGACACGAAGACGAGACCACACTGCACGCAAACCCTGATAGCTTTGTGTTGTATCATGCAAAGAGTGACTAATTAAAAAAAAACAATCTTATTTCACGAAGGCGAGTTGGCTCTCCTTCAAGGATGAGGCGGCGGTGGAGCGTGACACAAAGTTAACACGCCACCAGGAGGCTAAAAGCTTTGAGCTGCTATGATATCTGTCTGTCAGCTAAGTCAGGCGATCCTTCAAATCCGGACATATTATTGATATCTACACACGGAGCCCTGAGTTCAGAACGTGTGACGTGCCAGGGACTCTACGAAGAGCTCGGCCGAGCCACGGTCTCCTTTGTAGGTTGTTGTTCCTTTCAATGTCCTATATGTGACCTTGTGGACACAGCATGAGAAATTCAAGCATACAACGACAGTGCTGAGCAGGAATCATGTTTTCACAAAAGTGCACATTAACGGGACACCTGAAGAGTCTGTCTCTGTGTGAGAGGGTGAGGAGGCCGAGAAAGAACTTGAAGTGGGACCTATGGGAGCAAGAAAAAGAATCCATAGTTACTGATCAGCAGTAAGAAAAAAACATCTCTGGTTCTATCAACAACAAGACTCGGAGCACATGAATGTTTGTGAGACTGATTTGCTGACCTCCCTATTCACGGTGTGTTACAACGACAAATCATTTCACACTCACAGTTGCTGGTACAAATTTACGACTTTAAGACTAATTAGATTTTTCTCAATGCAACCTCTTCAACAACGCCACATTTAGTACCCAGGTCAAGGCTCGTGGTCCAACCTCTCACAGTCAGTGAGGATTTGTTCTTTGTGAAATGGTCCAATGTTTGGTTCCTTAGTTTGTGTGCACCTCATTTATAAAGCTGCTGTAGTGAATTGGTGTAACTCAGGTCTGAATTTGTGTCTCAAAGGAAAAAGAAAACCTAAAAGTCATTTTGCTACATTGTTGTATATGTTCTGCAAGTAAGCCACATTTAAGGCCTATTTTATGCTGCACAACTGTTAAAGTCAATCCAAATAGGGACATCAATGGTTCTTTAGTCACAAATAAAATGCCTTCAAGAATCAGACTGATCAAATATATCTTATTCTAGTGGGTTGTGCATTCTTTGTCCCGTGTGTCCAACGTCCAACAAATGAGTGAGTAATTTACCTTTATCTGTCCATGCTGGCTTTAATAAATGAACATCTATTTACAGCATACTGCAAAACTGTAGTTATACTGTGAAAGGCTGTTTCTCCACTACAAAGGTACATTGTATGTTTAACAACTCTGTTTTCTTCTCTATTTAGCAAAAGAATTACGATCTTGTGGTGTTTTCTCACCAACTGCTTTCCTACTGAGCCAAACTGGCCCGTACGTGGGCCCTACTTAGGTGGTGTTTCCTCTGAAGGACAATGAAAGACTTCCAGGGGAGAAGAGGCCGGTTCAAATCCACGACGTAAAACAAAAACTAAACCGTGGAGTAAAATACCAATTAAATAATGGGATGTATCGCTCTTCAGAATGAGGAAGTTTCACTCTGCAGCACAACAAACACACACGGTGCAGGTGCACACTGCTCTCAATGAGCCGTTTCAGCAGAGTCATTCAAAGTTAAAGTAGAAGAGAGTAAAGATTGCGTGATGGATCATGTGTGTGTCAAATGGAAGATTGGTTCATATTTGTTGAGAGAGCTATTTTTAAACATGGCTCCCATGTCTTCAAATCCGTTGTCATTTGTGATGAAACAGTCAGAGCACGGCTAGGCTACAACAACTTAGTTGAAGACGGAGACCAACACAACTTGGCCCTGAAAAACTGGGGCTGTTGGCTCATAAGAGTTGGTACTGCAGAGGAAAAGGGCCAAAGGAGTCCAAGACAGACAATTGTGGTGTAATGATGAATTAAACAAATGTCTCATGATTTGATGTGACACTCCTAACTATTGGAACAAAGAAACACATAGAATGTACTTATAAATACATGTGGTGACCTCACCTCCATTGTTTCTACACATGTCCCGGGCACACTTGTCAGAGGGGGTCAGTTCTGAGATTTGGATGTTTGGGTTTGATTTGTAGTCGTCTTGAGGAAACACAGAAAACAGAGAGGTGGTCCATCGACAGTAAGTACTTCTACAGTATTCTAGAACTTGGTAAATGTAAGATAAGGTAAGGTAAGATGAATAAAACACAAAAGGAGGAGTTGCGACTTACTATTGTTGCTGAATGAAAAGGAACTACTGTCTCTCATGGTGTCGTTACCACTGTCTGACAAAGTCCTCTCCATCCTGGGCAGGGGCGGCCTTTTCTTTGTACTCTTCCTTGTGCTGATGCGGATTATGCCGCGCACCAACCTGCACTCGGCTTCCTGCTCGTCCATCTTGTGCTCCTCTGCCACTGAATTGATGAGTTGGTGGATGGCGTTGCTCTTCTTCAGGAACACAGAGTCTGTCGTGCACCTGGCTAACTCTTCGATCTGGTATTCGGAGAAGAGCTCCAGCAGCTTCTTACTAATCAGCGAATCCACGTCCTCATTACAGTCCTCCCAGTCATCAAACCCCATAGACACATGGAGGGGTCGATGGCTGGGTTGGAATTGACCTCCAGGTGGAACCCCGTATGTTGGCACCTTGGTCTCAACTTCCAAGTACTCTCTCTCCATGCTGTTCACTCTGATTCCACCAATGTGGACATCCTCTAGCCAATCTGTTCCATCCTCTTCTTTTTTGTCTTCCGTGTTTAGAGATCGGAGGCTCACCTTCTCCGGTTCATCTGGGGAGCTCTCGTTCGGCGCCAGACACGGGGCGAGGACAGAGCGTTGACAGACCCCGTACAAGCCGCAGGTCAACAAGCTGCACACAAACGTTCGGCAGCTATTTGGAGAAGTGCAGGGATTGCACGTTTGAGTGGCAGATACAGGTTCTGCTGTGCCAGGAATGAAACCGATAGTTTCAGACTCCTTTCCATTTGTATCTACCGGCTTTGGCTCTTCACTCAAAAGCGTGTCTTCCACCGGGTCAACACAGCGCTCTTCATAGGACGACTTCTGGCTGTTGCTCCGGCTCGTTCCATGGCTGTAGCTGCCTGGCCCGGAGCTGCGTCTCGGACTCTCAGCGCTGCCTGCAGACATGGCTTACGGGCTTCCACGTCTGCACAAGCACAAGACGGGGTCATTTGAAAGGTAAATGTCGCGGTCAGACACACGATTCGTTTGCAATAAAAGCAATCTGACAGGCAAAAATATTCATTTGGAACCACAGGAGGACATCTCCTCTCTGAAAATGAAAGTACTATCAGCAGGTGACGGGCAAAGTCACCAAACTGGTTCCTCTGATGATGTGTAAACCATGTTATCTAAACATTCATATATCAAATATCTGTACGGTGTCCCGTGAGTTGACTATCAAAAAGGTGCTGTAAAAATGTGTTAGATGAAAGTTCTAAGATTTATTTTCAGAGGATCAACACCATCTCCCTCCGACCGGACTACACAACAACAGCAGCATGCAAAGTAGGCCCTGCAGTGTTTACACGGGCCAAAGATGGAGTGAAGCACTAATTCAACATTAGACCAGACCCTTGAAATTCAGTGTCCTCTGTGTTACTGGTAACGGTCGGACAAGATCTTTTCATTCAGCCAGACTCCTGAATGTATTCAAAGAAATACTGTTGTTGGTTTTTTTTTTGCTATGTTTTCTCAATCGGCTGAGTTTTATTCTGAAATAGAACAAACGACGAGGTCATCGTTTAGGCTGCATGACCGATTGGAAGAAATTGATAGTATTTATTGATAGTATTTATGGTTTCGTGGATGTAAACGTTATTTCTTTGGTGTTTAAACTTGACAGATTAGTGAATTTCTGGCGTTTCGTTCAACGACGGTTCCATTTTCCAACGTCTGTTTACATTATTCATGTTGTACAATGATAAGATAAGACATTTAACATACACAATTTCCACTAAATACACGTTTAAGCCCATTATACTTAAAAAAAAAAAATCACACTTGAATAGAAATTCCCCGGCGTCCATGAAACGCTCTTTACTTTCGTAGCGACTCGTCACAGGGCTTCACTTTCTTTCTTTCCTCCATTACCTCACGCGATTAACGATTTTTAAAAAAAACTTTACTCACAGCATGCAGCGGTCACGGTTCGTCCACGGACAAACCACAGGATTAATGTCGCCCTCTCCGCGCAAAAAGACTCGACATTTCCACTTTCACCTCCGCGTACGGCTCCAAAACGCCACAAGAGTTTCAGTGAAGTTTTCCACCAATCTGTCTACCTGAGCGACAAGGTGGAGGAAGCGCCCCGTCTAAGGTGAAGGGAGTCAGGAAGGAGACTTCCGGTGACGAGCTTCACAAATAAGAGCCCAAATAAGTGACAGGGCATTGTAGGTCAGGAAGTAAAATAAAATGATGATTTTTATATCAATTCATAAATATTAACCCCTTAACCACTGTTCAATTAGTTAAACGTGAATTGTGAATAGGCCTACTTGTTAAAGTGATGCATTTAATTAGTCGTTTCTCATTAGTGGCCCAAACATGATAGGGTACACCTCATAGAAAAAAAAGCATAAAAATCCCGAACTTGCAGTAAACTTTATTTTTATTATACCACATTTGCCTAAAATTCTTTGGGTTTTTTCCCATATGTGGTTGAAGGTGGACCTCAGAGATTAAGAGATTTAAATCTACATTTTCAGAAATGTTTCCCACAGATTCACTTACTGGCCCTGAGGAGTCTATAACTTCCTCCTGATGGGAACAGTACAAATTCCGAATATGAACGACGGGAGGAATCATTAATGACGTCATTGTCTGAACTCATTCCAAGTTGAAAAGAACCTGCTTTACAATTTGCCCACTGTTATTTGTTTTTAAGGATGAACGAAAGAAGGGTACTTTATTGATCCCCGTAGTGTAGTTAATTCTCTGCATTCTCACCCATCCTCAATGAGGAGCAGTGGGCAGCCAGCACACATTCGTGATTTTAGTAACATGTAGTGATTAGCGATGACCTCAGAATTGAAGGTGTCGAGCTTTTATTTTGTAGGTACTCGTTTCTAGTTAATTACTTCGGCGCAGTAAATTGAAATTACGCCAACGTAGCTAGCCACGGTTCGCCGCTAAAATGGGGATAGCTTGCGATGTGGTATTAAAGTAAAAGTATGATGTAGAACTCGAGCTTTTTGTGTGATCGCTTATGTTTCTCTCAGCAGACCGGCCGCTGTACCTCGGCGTGAACATAAAAACTACACTTATTTTGAAAGAAGGCTAAGCGGAAGTTGTCTGTTTGTTGTGTAACAGAATGTTGACATGTCCAAATTTGCCTGGAAGATACATTTCATGGAGAACCAGATAGCAACCACGAATGTCCTGTCAGAGTGAGGGGCAATAAGATGTAACATTGGAAAAGTTGTCTCATTAGTGTAACATCCGGGCTTTAGAATGCCTCGGCTTTACAGCGTACTTTAACAAAATGACGCCTAATTGAGCGAGCTAACCAGCTAGCCACGGTTAGGGTACTCAAAGGTTTACAGATGTGAAGTGCTCCGGCAGCTGGCTAATTCCTGATGGCGTGGCTAACAAGCTAACAATGGCCACCAGGTCATCGTTTGTGGTACATTTACACGGTTGCGTGGGTTACGGACTGAAATAGAGGTGGACGAAGAGCCACGGGGAGTGACGGGGAACATGGACTCCGTCCATTCGGATGCCTATCGCCGTGGCTTTCCGTGTGAAGAGGCGACGTTGCGTTGTCTCGGACACGGCGGTCGGTGATGCTGTCGGTTGTTGTCCTACCGAAGCGACATTGCATCATAAACCATGAAAAACTGCGAATATCAGCAAATCGACCCCCAGGCTCTAAGCACGCCGACCCCCACACCTCAGCCGGTAATCGACGAGGACAAGGACCAGAAGAAGAAGAAGAAGAAGAAGAGAAGAGCCAGGAGAAAGTGGGAAGTTTTCCCCGGGAAGAATCGTTTCTACTGTGATGGACGGGTCATCGTGGCCCGGCAGAGCGGGGTGCTGCCCCTCACCGTGGGCCTCATTCTCGTCACGAGTGGATTATTCTTCATATTCGAGTGAGTTCATGCTTTCATATTTATATTTCTCTTCGTGCACGGAGAAGCATGGAAACTTTTTGATTGGTGCTCCTGGTGACCAATGTCATATTTTGACGCCATTTGAGGCTTTGTGCTATGTTTTGTGTACATGATGCTCCAATCTCTGCACGGTGCTCTACAGTGGTGGTTCTCATATTGTGGAACGTGTGCCAGCAGTGGTACTCGAAGCGCCCCCCCCCTCTGTGGTGTTACACCTCATGAGAGATGCAGAGATTCTCCTGTGATTCTTCTTACTGTTGGTGGCTCGTTGTTTTTGTTGGCTTATTGAATTAAGTCTGGAAAGAAACTTAGTTAAAACATGGATGAAACAAAAAAATTGTTGAGTGGCTTTTAGGTTCAATACGGTACGTTTTCACCCAGAATGACTCAGAACATACAGATAATCTTGAAAAATGAGAGAGCTTGGCGATACATCTGAGGCAGTACGTTTACAACAATGTGAAATATTTGTCCATGTTTTGTTGCAAACATCAACACACACAAATGTACTCAGACTAACTACATTATAAGAGTGTAAATGGACCGACTCAACATGTAAACAACCTCCATATTATAGAATTGTCCAACAATGGACTCTTCTTAATTCCATTCATGTATACGTATTATCAGGAATGTTGCCTTAAAACAAGGACTATAAAGTGTTTGTTGTGATTTTATTTCCACAGTGGTAATGTTCCCTTGTCATTTAAAACCGTCTGTATGTTAGTCCTGTCTGCAGGTCTAACGTAGTCGGCACCGATGAATGAAAATGTCCTCGTATAATGAAAAGTTTGGTCTGTCTCCACAGGGATTAGGTGGTGATTAAAAGAAAGGAATGGTAATTAAACCCAGATCCCTGAGATCGTGGAAGAGGTTGGCTCTGTTAAATTAGACAGCCTCTGTAATGTGTTCGATGAAACACATTTCTGCCTGTCCTGGTGTTAATGTATAGACGAGAGGTCTGTCCTGTTCTTTTCTCTTAGCAAATCAGTAACCTTCCAGACCGGGGCCTTTGATGAAGATACATTACCTTCAGTACTTGGCGTATGTGTCCTTACTGTAAATGCGATTAAGACGGCTGTATCCTGTACTTGAACAGAATCAATAGGAGCCGTCTGACTGTACGTGATATGTTGATTTATGGGTCATAAATACACCTCGTGTGTCTTTGTTACGGTCGTCTCTCTGGTTCACAGCTGTCCTTTCCTGGTTAAACACCTGACCAGTTGCATCCCCGTTATTGGAGGAGTCCTCTTTGTGTTTGTGGTCATCACCTTGCTCCAGACCAGCTTCAGCGATCCAGGCATCCTGCCCAGAGCGACGCCCGACGAAGCTGCAGACATTGAAAAGCAGATTGGTGAGGGCTCTGCTGCACGGTTCTCTCACAGCAATGTTCTTATTTTCAGTTCTGTTAAAAAAAACCAAAACAGTGTAATACTGATGTGGCATGCATAAATAAAAATGTCCATCCTTAGGTCATATTTTTGATATATTAATGATGAATTTTCCTACGTTTCTGCTCCTTTCCAGATAACACTGGAAACACAAGCTACCGGCCTCCACCACGCACCAAGGAGGTACTCATCAACCAGCAGGTTGTGAAGTTAAAGTACTGCTTCACTTGCAAGATGTTTCGGCCCCCACGTACCTCCCACTGTAGCATGTGTGACAACTGCGTGGGTAAGCTTACGACACACACACACATACACACACACACACACATACACAAGCACACTCTTATTTACCAACATTAGGAGGACTAAATGGATCCTAGTGCAGCACAGAACTCCTGCACCAATCCAGTAAAGGTTGTCCTCTCCTATAGGCCTTCAGTTATTTGGGTATCTGCTGACACGGGTATCAGAGTCGGTGTCAGAAAGGGAAAGTGGTATCAGAACATCTCTAGTACCAAGGGAGTATTTGAGCACCAGTTTGTTCTAGAGGTCATGTTTCTGCAACAGGATCGGAGTATTTAGCTCTTTTTGTGTTGTTGGCTTCTTTGATCCGGTCTTCCCAGGGGACAGTAGGATCCAGCAGGGCCACTTGCTTCTTTTCTGGGATCTTGAGCTTCCTCCCTAAATCGACCTGGAGCTGTCAGTCTCGTGTGGTTCCAAGAAAAATCTGAGCTGTCTGAGTTGTATTTTTTAATAATCGCATATTTGTGTTTGAGGAAAATAATCCTAAAAAAAATATTTAAGATGATGGAGCTTTCCATTATTCTGCGTAATCAAATCCTTATTCGAAAAGAAACATGACTGTCTCTGACACCAATATGAATTTTCTGTCAAGGGCGTTTTATGTAAATGTCACCACCTCGTGATTTCAAATCTTATTTGTACTTTTCCTGCAGAGCGATTCGACCATCACTGTCCTTGGGTGGGAAACTGTGTCGGCAAACGAAACTACCGTTTCTTCTACACCTTCATCGTCTCACTGTCTTTCCTGACGGCGTTCATCTTCGGCTGCGTGACCACTCACCTGGCGCTGAGTATGTCTTTATTATCCTTCACTCCGCGTGTGCTACGTCATCTTATTGTTAATGATTTCTAACACACCCGGCTGCAGTAGCCTTTGCCAGTAATTCTCCGTGTTTTTTTGTGGGTGCCGGAGAGGCGGGGTTTATTACATCAGGTAAGGTGTCTGATAAGATGAGTATACAAATGACTAACTGGCATTTTATGTTTAATACAATACTCATTCTTCAAACGAGCTCCCTTAACGAATCAACAATATAATAACTCATCTTACACTGTAGGAAATAGAATTGCAACAGTTTGAAATATTCCAACACGAGCCCATGTGCTTCAAGTTTTCTTCTCCTCTCCCCCTCCAGGAGCACAGGGTGGTAAAGGTGTGGTGTTTGCTCTTCAGGAAAGCCCGGGCAGATATCCTTTACTCACTCAGTCCAAGATCTGTGGCGTTAAGATTGTCGTGCAGGTTTTTTTTCCAACACAGCGTTGCTGTCCTTGACTCACCCCTGCACTGCAGTGGAGCTGGTGATATGCTTCTTCTCAGTCTGGTCCATTCTGGGCCTCTCAGGCTTCCATACATACCTGGTTGCTTCCAACCTGACCACGAATGAAGATGTGAGTAATGTTGAAGTGGAATGAATGAAAGGAACTTTACAGAAATACTTGGAGAAAAAGAAATGAAAGTGTGTGTGATGAGTGTATTGTTTTGTTTTTTTTCCCTTTGACAGATTAAAGGCTCCTGGTCAGGGAAGAGTGGAGCAGAAGATGCCACCAATCCATACAGCCACAACAACATTTTCATCAACTGCTGCTCCGTGCTCTGTGGACCCATGCCACCCAGGTTACCATCATATTAGCATGATTGACAACGATTTGAATGCTTCAACAGCCTCGAGTGTCAGTCGCCCGTGTTATTTGTGCCTTTTGTAGTATCGACTTCTCCACCCAGTGTTCCTGTAATACCCGTTTAACGTAACGGTTATTTGGCTGTTAACGTCCGACTCCTCATCTTATCTCGTTTCAGCTTGATCGACAGGCGAGGCCTCCTGCCCTCGGAGGAGTCCTGCCAGACCGGAGGCGAGGAGATCGAGCTGCCCGCTCCGGTCGCTAAAAACGAGATAAACGTGGTAGGAGGGTCTTCCCAGCTGGCTTATGGCTTGCAGGAATCCCCCTCTCCTGTGCCTGCACCTCCCGACTCCCACCAAAACTCCTCCTCTGCCTGACAGACCCTTGTTGCCTGCTGTAGCCAAGCACAACATTTGACTGCTACACTGCTTGACTGTTATGTGTGGGTTGATCCCTCTATAGATTTACATCACCAGTGACAGGTTTACTATTCCAACATTTATTATTTATCACCGCCAGGACACAAACAAGACTTTTAAAAGCAGCGTTTAATGCCCACATGCTGTGAATTTTGGCTCCCAGACAAGAATTTATCACACTTACAATTTATGATAATAATAAGGTGTAGGTGGTTACTGTTGCCCTGTTAGTGGGATGATTTTATTGCATCTAATTTAATGATGTTACACCTTGGAGACAGAAGTGAAAGCTGCTGCTCGTACTTAATGTACTCCGAATACAAAATAGTAGGATTTAATGCTGGTTTAATTAGTTTGAAACACAAAACGGAAAGAGTGTTTTACTGAACACCGGGACCTGTCTGCTGATTAAAAGGTCTAATCGGGACTCGTCGCATGATTTGTGGAGTTAATCACCATTAATCACCAAATTAATTGCTACTTTTTACGTCCTCAATTTTTTACCAGCGTGTACAACGTGTTTAAAGAGACGAGTGGACAATATATGATCCTCCAAATGTATTTATTTAGCAGCAGTTTGGACAAAAACTACCTCACCAAAAGGAGTTTACAAGAGCAGAGGAGCACAACACAACACCCTTCAAAAGTCACACAACTTGAAAAGAAGGAACGTTAGCTAAGGAACTCACTCACTCACTCACTCTCTCACTCTCTCTCTCTCTCTCTCCCTCCCTCACTCACTCACTCTCTCTCTCTCTCTCTCTCTCTCTCTCTCTCTCTCTCTCTCTCTCTCTCTCTCTCTCTCTCACTCACTCACTCTCTCTCTCTCTCTCTCTCTCTCTCTCACTCACTCACTCTCTCTGTCTCTCTCTCTGTCTCTCACACTCACTCACTCACTCACTCTCTCTCTCTCTCTCTCTCCTCTCTCTCCCTCACTCTCTCACTCACTCACTCACTCACTGTCTCGCT